>WNGS01003388.1:15906317-15933261 GCA_020271785.1 Procambarus virginalis | reverse complement strand
CGATGCGCAATTGAAGGTTTAAATTCCTCAATAACCGCCACTGTCTGGTTGTCTGCTTGCTGGCTGCGCATTGTCCGATACTATCAGCCATGTTACACCCTAACTACTGATATGCGGTGAGGTTAGTGTTATGGCACGTACACCTTTTCCAAATTTTTCAAACCAGCCCCTGCTGGCCTTAAACTCTTTCGAGTAATCTTGCATAGCACCATCGCGCCTGCAAGGGCTCGCCTATTTGCCAACGTTAGAAGGTCCTTATCGTGTCAATATCCCTGGCTTTACACTCAACAAATCGATGGGCGCTCCGGAAACGCACATATCAACGCCCTTGAACCCTCCAATGTCGCTGTATCCAACATTAATAACAACTTTTCCACTTCGTTCAGTATTTGATGTCTTTGGTTTTGTTATATGTTCTTAGCTCCTTTTGCCACTTTTAGCACTCATAATCTCAATCACTTTACATCTATGATGAGTCAGTTACTAGTCTTGCTGCACACCCATCCAACTGGGTAGCAGCTTTAGTCTTTAGAGAGAGTAGTCGAGCTGAGTCGAGGGAAGACGCATCGCGTGCACGCTCCGTCAAAATCGTGACATTACCCGGGATTTATTAGGGACTACTGCCATGGATTAATGATTACAGATATAACAAGTGCATAGTGACCCGCTGGAAATTGAAAATAGTCATTGACAATAGAACTTTGTGTAAATAGAGAAATAAATGGGAGACCACGTGTGAGCCAGTGCACGAGGCTTTGTGTACATGCGTGTATGAGAACAAAACTTGTGAACGGTGTTTGTGGAACAGTGAAGTGGAAGGGTATCACAACAATATATAAGTTGGAAGTGAAGGAAAATCGTGCAAAGAATATTATAAATATAGAATACTAGAAAATAGAGAATAGTGGCAAGAGGCGGAAATCAGTGGTTACAAATCGAGTAACGGAAACGGTGACATCTACCTGGGGCAACAAGAGGTCACCTGCACCGATGGGGGGCAGCCTCGCTACCTACGCTAAGTACCTACTATATACTTTGAACAAAACAACATACATAATATTACAAATATACGGTATACATATAGTATTATAAATATTAAACATATAAAATATATACATATAATTTATAAAGAGTTTAAAAGGACTGACATCAACCAAGTGATCCATACAGTGAACACAAATACAATACAATACATAAGACAATGGAGAGGTGTGGCGAATGTTCGGGAGCACTAGGAAAAAACGTCATGTAGGCGTTAAGTGTTTGCATCTTTAACATAAGATTCCACCTGGGATGTACAGAAGTATCTCCAGGATGCACAAAAGGCAAGGGTTTTTCTGGGTTTGCACGAATGACAGATTAATGTTAGAGAACATAACTACACTGATGAAAAACATTCCCGAGTCACAGAGATATCATTCACAGACAAGCTACCAGTGATATATGCGGACTGGGAAAGACAACATTGGTTAACGACCAAAACCCGGAACAGATAGTTTAGAGAAACCGCAGCAAGTAATGTGGAGGAAGAGGGTATTGAGTACAGGATAGCAGCAATATCGCAGAGCTAGGTAATATAAACGATGAGAGCAACAGTGAGACAGAGTGCATAAATGAAGGAATTGGGACAAAAAGCGGAGATGGCTCCAATAAAGCGGTAGACAAGACAGACACAGATATAAATACCTTGAAAAACGCAAAACCGGAACACATTTGCAAATTCTACGCTAAAGGAATATGCAAATATGGAAAATTAGGAACAAAATGCCATTTCTGCATCTCGAAAAGGAAGGGAGGAACATGTTGGGGAGGGGTAAATGCCGGTTTGGAACAGGGTGTAGATACTTCCACCCAAATTATGTCAATCCTCAATTAGGGACAAAAAATGCTACAATCTTCAGTGTCCGGAATTCCACGTGAGAGGTACACAGCGTTATATCGGGAAGATCAATATGACACTACTGACAATTTTTAGAGGAAGGCAGAAACAGAGTAGAAAATATAAGAGAGAGGAACAGCCAAATGGAACCACTACAGGATTACAGAGGGGAAGTGAGATACCCACAAGATGGAATACACATTACCAACAAACACACAGGTACTACACACACAACACACCCCCCCCCACTACCGAAACTGGACGAATCACTTCGGAAACAATACACCCTGGACGCAAACACAGTGGCCTCCTTACCGGAGCCTCATATATTAACACCAAGTAAGGCATCCGGCACTTCCACTACCACGATAACATCATTTATATTTGCCAACATTCAAGGTATAAAAACACGCAAATCCAACAAAGTTCACTTTATAGATGGTCTCCTTCATGAGGCAAATGCAGTGTTTGCAGCCCTAACAGAAACCCACACAAAGGACTATCATGATGGTGAAATATGGATCTCAGAGTACAATCTTTTCAGATGTGATAGCAAACACCGGCTTCAGGGTGGGGTCAGCCTATACATCAAAGACACACTCATCTGTACTGAGCTGCTAAACACCTCATATGATATGGTGGAAGTGCTTATAGTCAAAATAGAGATCCTAAATGTAGTAATTGTCCTTGTATATAAGTCACCGGAGGCAAACCTTCAGCAGTTTAAAGACCAACTAATGAAAATAGAACACTGCTTGGAAAACCTCATAAATCCAGCTCCGAACATCATTCTGCTTGGGGACTTCAACCTACGGCACCTGTAATGGAAGCACCTGGCTAATACAGTAATATCAGAAAGAATACCAGGAAGTAGCCTTAATGAACAGGCACATGCAAATGACCTGCTACGGATGTGCGACAGGTTTGCCTTAAACCAGCAAATAGTAGAACCAACTAGGAAGGAGAACACGCTGGACCTCATTTTCACTAATAATGATGAATTGATCAGGAACATAATGATTACAAATACCTGTTACTCAGATCACAACTTAATTGAAGTTATGACAACCATGGGGAATAGACCTCCAAAACCAGTCCAGATTCCCGGTGGAGGAGATTTCAGCAATTCAACTTCAACAATAAACAGATAAACTGGGAGCAAATAAACCAGGACTTCACAGAAATAAACTGGGAAGAACAGCTAGAAAATGCGAACCTGAACCAGTGCCTGGAAAAAATAAGCTCAGTAGCACTAGAAATATGTACAAACCGCATCCCCCTAAGAAAAAAAGGAAGAGATGCAGATTGGAACGAGAACGTCGTTCCCTATATAAGCGAAGAAAACGAATCGCGGAACAACTTGAGAGTCACACCCTATCTCAGGAACGGCGAAGAAGGCTAGGTAGCGAAATAGGAAAAATTGAACTCAAGCTACAAGAATCATACAAAACGCAGGAGAGGCAAAGAGAGCAAAAGGCCATCAGTGAAATAGAGAGAAACCCGAAATATTTTTTCTCCTATGCAAATCAAGATCAAAAACCACATCTAGTATCGGGCCCCTGCGAAAGGAAGATGGAACTTTCACCGATGACAACAAAGAAATGAGCGAGCTACTGAGGAAGCAGTACGACTCGGTTTTCAGCGAGCCATTAAACGCACTAAAGATCGGTAACCCAAATGAATTTTTCATGGATATGATACCAACATCAAATCATATATCAGACGTCACCCTATCCCCCTGGACTTTGAAGAAGCCATAAACAGTATGCCTATGCACTCTGCACCAGGCCCGGATTCTTGGAACTCCATATTCATCAAGAACTGCAAAAAACCACTATCGCAGGCCCTCCACATTCTGTGGAGACAAAGTCTAGATACCGGCATTATTCCTGATATACTAAAAACAGCAGAGATAGCACCACTTCATAAAGGAGGAAATAAGGCAGAGGCAAAAAATTACAGACCGATAGCGTTAACATCGCACATCATTAAAATTTTTGAGAGAGTGCTAAGAAGTAAGCTCACAAAATACATGGAAGCACAGCATCTCCATAACCCCCGACAACATGGTTTCAGAACAGGGCGCTCTTGCCTGTCGCAGTTGCTGGACCACTATGATATGGCATTAGATGCTATGGAAGACAAACAAAACGCTGATGTAATTTACACAGATTTCGCAAAAGCTTTTGATAAATGTGACCATGGTGTTATTGCACATAAAATGCGTTCAAAATGAATTACCGGAAAAATAGGCAGATGGATCTACAATTTCCTGACCAACAGAACCCAATGTGTAATAGTCAACAAAATAAAATCCAGCCCATCAACCGTTAAGAGCTCAATCCCCCAGGGTACTGTGCTTGCCCCAGTACTTTTTCTCATCCTCATATCGGACATAGACAAGAACACAACCTATAGCACTGTATCATCCTTTGCAGATGACACCAGGATCTTCATGAGAGTAGGCAACATAGAGGACACGGCAAACCTCCAGTCAGATGTAGATCAGGTCTTTCTATGGGCTACAGAAAATAATATGGTGTTTAACGAAGATAAGTTCCAGCTCATGTGCTATGGAAAAAATGAAAATATAAAAACGGAAACCACGTACAAAACTCAGACAAATCATAACATAGAACGAAAAGGCAATGTAAAGGATCTGGGTGTACTCACGTCGGAAGACCTTACCTTTAAAGAACACAATAAAGTGGCCGTCACAACTGCACGAAAAATGACGGGTTGGATAACAAGAACTTTTCACACTAGAGATGCTATACCGATGATGATACTTTTCAAAACGCTGGTGCTCTCTAGAGTGGAGTACTGCTGCACAATGACAGCCCCTTTCAAAGCTGGAGAAATTGCTGACCTGGAGAGCGTGCAGAGATCCTTTACTGCTAGAATCCACTCGGTAAAACATCTAAACTGTTGGGACCGACTAAGGAGCCTAAATCTGTACTCCCTTGAGTGCAGGCGGGAGAGATACATAATAATTTACACATGGAAAATATTAGAGGGGCTGGTCCCAAACCTGCACACAGAAATAACATCACATGCGACCGGAAGACATGGCAGGATGTGCAGAATACCCCCGTTGAAAAACAGAGGTGCAACTGGTACTCTGAGAGAGAACTCTATCAACATCAGGGGCCCGAGACTGTTCAACACGCTCCCGCTACACATAAGGGGCATAACTGGCAAACCCCTCACAGTGTTCAAGAGAGAACTGGATAAGCACCTCCAAAGGATACCTGATCAACCAGGCTAGGCATGGGGGTCCAGCCGTGGTGGCGCCTTGGCGATATCAGTCTTTCACGACACGTCCGAGAGGCAGGACGCGCGATCGGTCGTCCTGTCAGAGTGACGGATTTACCGAACTCCGGTGGATGTAATTAAGCGTCTCCAGTTGTTAGCGCGCACTCTGTGAGGTCTTCCTGCAACCCCGATGTGGCTCAGATAAGGAATTGACAGAATATTGAGCAACAAGTGCTCAGGGACAGGTGCGTTGCAAGAAGTGGGCCGGGCATCGACGTGTGACGTCCTTGGCAGTTCACCAGTATAAGAGACAGCTTAGTGGCCGGGCCAATCCACTGAGTGAACCGGGTTGACTGCCTTGTCAACCAGGTTGAACGTGTGATCGACGATCCTGTCAAGTTTGACAGTAACCCCACCTTCGTGGAACCCTACGAGTCAACAGTTGGATGCAAGCACGTCGAGAAGTCTTCCCAAATACCTAGCGATATATCTAGACGACGAGGGAATTGACAGTGAAGTGAGCTTCAAGTGCTCTGAAGTCGGGTGCTGTGCGTGTGGAGCTTAAGCAGTATCGTCTGGGACGGCTGATAACTTCACAGTGACTTCGTAGTGGTGAGAGGCAGTTCCTCTGGGAGTACAGTGACAAGAACTAATTGGGAAACGTACGACGACCGCCGAGACGTAGGCTGGCTGCCGTAGTTGGGAGGAAAGTTGACGGCCAGGAGACCAACTTCAACCCTGCGACGTACTGTAGAGGAAGGAGCACGGACCTGCAGTGTACAGAAAGCGGCGAGACGCGATAATCCTAAGGCGTTGGCTTGTGTTTCTGGATGGTGAACGAGGCGAGAGCCTGGACCAGGAGCTACAACCCAACTGTCATCCTAGGATAGGTGAAGTAGGTGTTTACAGTTACCCTCCCATTTCCCCTTTAGTTAGCTATATATTTTCTTGTCAGGATATTTTATATGTCGTGAGCAAGTCTCACCTGAGTTTAAGTCACAGAGAGCACAGTGTGTGGTGAGGCTACCCAGAGCGCTCACAGTATCAGTTTACATATATATATATGTGTGGGTGTGTGCCAGCACCAGGATTCGTCAAAGAATTTACTGTGACTATTATTAATTTCCTGTGATTATTATTATATATATTGGTAGTAAACCAGATATTGGTGTTAGGCTATGAGCCTAGAATTTATTGATATAAATGCCTGTGTATTGATCTCCAAAATTTATTGATATACATGCCTGTGTGTTGATCTCCATGATTTATTGATATACATGCCTGTGTGTTGATCTCTATGATCTATTGATATAAATGCCTGTGTATTGATCTTCATGATTTATATATATATATATGCCTGTAATTTGATTACTGATTTATATATGACATGCCTGTGTACTGAATAATATCATATACGTGAAGTGATTGCCAGTGATATCTCTTTGAGAGAAAGTATAGATATAAAGAAAAGTTCAGTGATCAAGCGAGTGCACTCACAGTAAATATTATTAAGAATAGAGTAATCTTTTGGTACGGTGAAAAGCCACTGTGAGTGCATTGTGAATAAGATATTGATCGTGAGGCCAGTGAAATCATAAGTATGCCATGTGAATGTTGAATACAGTGTTTTGCGGAAAAGTTAAATAAACGGGGATCGTGATAGTATTAGAAAACAAGTACTAATCTTTTCTCACGGTCGCGAGGGTCCCGGTCAGCTGACATCTGACAGGTGACGCGTGGCGCTGCCGGTGTTACCATATTAGTGCGCTCCAGATTATTCTGCTATGAATTGAGCAGTTATCAGATATTATTCCTGATACATTGATGCATATATATTTCTCGTTGTCTTTTAAGTAAAATACCAAAACTCTTTGGTGTTTGATATCATCCCCTCCATTTATCTTGTGACCGTGTAATGAAGTAAAACAGAGTGACCTGCCTGATACCATATTATTTGAAATTGCTCTTACCACAATTACACCTCACCACTGCAGTGTTACTGGACACCTAAAAACACCAGTTGGCGACCTTAAAGGCTGTGTAAGAGTTCTGTGTCGGGGCGGGCCACAGATTGAGGGAACGATCTGTGCCCCCACTCATCTTGCAATTTAAGGCCGGTTGTGAGATCGACTGGGGTACTCTCCGGGGCGAGCAGTGGAGCCTAGAGGATCGAGGGAAGACCCGCAGAACGACGGTGAGTAAGGGTTATTGTCAGAGCAACCACCTGGAAAGGAGATCCAGTCTACCTTTGCTTTAACCCTTCACTAACGAGAACCGTGAAACCCCGACAGTAGCCAACACCGTCCGCAGACTTAGACCCATCAGTGAAGACAGAAACGGAGCGGGAGTGAGAAGAAAAGTGCTCAAGGAAAAGGCGTTTTAGAACCGTAGGAGGGATAATAGCTTTAGTGACGCGGGTCAAGGACGTACAAAACTGCGGAAGGGGGACTCTCCACGGGGGACAAAGAAGGAACAACACGGGGAGAAACATTAGAAACACGAACGGAAAGAGAATCCTGTAAGCGAGATAACCAGACAGAAAGAGGGAGGTGGTGAAGAGGAACAGGAACCGTAGGAGGGGTAAAAGTTAAAGCACGACAGAGGCGAGAGGAAGGATGTTGCAAGGACCGCGCAAGATAGCGAAGACAGTAGCGATCACGGCGGTCCTGGAGAGACAGGAAGCCAGTGTCAACATACAAGCTAAGGACGGGAGTCGAACGGAAGGCACCAGAACTGAGGCGCAGCCCAGTATGGTGGAAAGCATCAAGACGGCGAAGAGCAGAAGGAGAAGCAGAAGAGTAAGCAGGGCAACCATAATCGAGCTTAGACAGGACGAGAGAGGAATGCAAAGCAAGGAGTGCGCCTATCCGCTCCCCAAGAAGTATGGGACAATACTCGAAGGAGGGTAAGGGCCTTAGAGCACTCAACACGGAGGTAAGAGATATGGGGAGACCAAGACAAACGAGTGTCAAGGAATAACCCCAAAAGCTTCGCGGAATCTTTGTACTCAAGGGGATGACCATAAAGTGACAAAGAGGGACGAAGAACGACCCGTTTCCGAGTAAAAGACATGGCACAAGTCTTAGAAGTAGAGAACTTGAAGCCATGATCGGTGGCCCAAGACGACACGGCATCAATCGCAAGTTGAAGCCGGCGCTGAAGGAGAGGCGAATCATCACCCTGACAGCAAAGGGTAAGATCATCGACATAGAGAGCGGAGAAGACACCTGAAGGAAGAGAGGAAAGAAGACCATTGAGGGCAACCAGAAAAAGAGTAGTGCTCAGAACACTACCCTGGGGCACACCTTCGTATTGCTGAAAAGAGGCAGAGAGAGCGGTACCAAGGCGCACCCGAAAGGAACGACGAGAGAGGAAGCTGCGGAGAAAGAGAGGGAGATGACCACGAAGGCCAAAAGAATGAAGCTGGGATAGAATATGATATCGCCAAGTGGTGTCGTAAGCCTTTTCCAGGTCAAAAAGGACGGCAACAACGGAGGTCCTCGCAGCAAAAGCAGTACGAATATAGACCTCCAAGTTCACCAGGACATCTGTCGTGCTGCGGCACTTGCGGAAACCAAATTGAGAAGGGGAGAGGAGGTGATGGTGTTCCAGGAACCACATCAGACGAACGTTAACCATACGTTCAAAGAGTTTGCAGACACAACTTGTGAGGGCAATAGGGCGAAAGTCCTTAGGGGAAGTTCCCAGAGACCCTGGTTTGCGAACAGGGAGGACAACGGCATCGAGCCAGTCCTCAGGGACTGACGACGACTCCCAGATCCGATTATACAGACTCAGTAAATACTGAGACGTGCACGGAGGGAGATGGCGAAGCATCTCATAATGAATACCATCGGAGCCCGCCGCCGTAGAACCGCAGAGGGCCAGGGCAGAACGAAGTTCAGAGAGAGAGAAGGGATCATTATAGGAAAGTCGAAGACGAGTGCAGAAATCTAAAGGACGAGACTCAAGGACAGGTTTACGAAGAAGGAAAGATTGGGGAAGATGAAGACCAGAGCTAACAGAAGAAAAGTGAGAACCCAGTTCGGTAGCGACCTGCAACGGGTCTGCCACAAGAGTACCACGGAGGTGAAGGACCGGGGAAACATCGGGAACGAACTTACCCGCTATCTTGCAGATACGCTTCCAGATCTGTGGCAGAGGAGTTTCGGACGTAATTGTGGAGACATAAGAAGCCCAACATTCACGTTTAGCCGTACGGATGGCCCTACGGGCCACCGCACTCGCTTTCCGAAAGAAAAGAAAAGAATCGGTCGTCTGCCGACGGCGGTGCCTCTTCCAGGCTGCACGCTTACAGCGGACAGCCCGAGCACAGTCCGCATTCCACCAGGGAACGCACTTCCGTGGACCCCGAGAGGAAGAGCGAGGAATAGAGCGGAGGGCAGCGTCGAAGACAGTGTCATGAAAAAGGAGGAGAGCGCGAGGAGAGGCAGAAGGGAGAGGTCAGAGAGAGCAGCACTGAGGGTAAATAGGTTCCAGTCCGCTTTAGCAAACTGCCACCTAGGAAAGAGAGGGAAGGGCGAAAAGAGAAAAAGGAAACAAGGATAGGGAAATGATCACTGCCATGGAGGTCATCAAGAACCTGCCACGTGAAATCTAAGTAAAGAGAAGAAGAGCAGAGAGAAAGATCAAGACAGGAAAGGGTGCGAGTCCGAGAGTCCAAATGAGTGGGCTCACCAGAATTCAGAAGAGACAGGGAAGAAGAGAGGAGAAACGGCTCAAGAAGGCGACCTGGGTATTCGTCAGAACGTCACCCCAAAGAGAATGACGACAATTGAAGTCACCCAGCAGGAGCACAGGCTCCGGCAAGGAGTCCAAGAGGTGTTTCAAATCAGGAAGAGAAAGCGGGACACTCGGGGGGAGATAAATGGAACAAACTGTGTACCATTTCCCCACAAAGATACGAGCAGCAGAACAATGGAGAGGCAAAGGAAAAAGTAAGGAACAAAGGGAACATCAGCTCGAATCAAGAGAGCAGAAGAATTAGGAGCCCCAGCAAGGCTGGGGGGGGGGGGGAGAAAGGAATAGCCACGAAAACGACCAGGACGAGCACCAAGCATCGGCTCCTGGAGACAGACACAAAGGGGCGAAAACCGCGAAATCAGAAGTTGGAGTTCGAGGAAATTGGCGTAATAACCTCGAACGTTCCATTGAAGAATAGACATCGACGAGAAGAGAAAGGACAACAACAGAGAACAAGGAAGAAACAAAGGCGAAAGAGCAACATAGCACGTTAAAGAATATCAGGGTCGGGATCAGGGTCAGCAAAGTCAGGGTTAGGGGGCATGGGTAAACTGAGCAAAGACGGAGGGAAGGAAGCGGAGAACAGACCAGAGGTGGCGGGGTCCGGAGGAGGAGAGGAAGAGGAGGAGACAACGGAGAGGAGCAGTCAAGGACAGCAGCAGGAAGAGGGGGAGTAGAAAGAGGGGAGCGCACCTCAGCAAGGGCAGCAACCGAAAGGGAAGCAGGGCCAAAGAAACCTCCATAGCAGGAACAGGGGGCGCAACCACTGAAATGGAGGGAAGGAGCAATAGAGCCAGTAGTAGGGGCCGAGGAAGAAAGCGAAGCCTTCTTACCCGCCGGGGAGGAGGAAGGAGAGGAGCCAGGCTTACGCTTCTGACTTAAGAGACCGGTGTCCCAGCAACTACGTACCGGGCAACGGATTCCAGTGTCTCAACAGGAGAAGCTGAACGAGAGCACACACGACGGCCGTTAGGAGAGCGATGGACATCCGCCTGCACCGACAGGCGGCGGGGAGAGTCAATAGATGGAGGAAAGGATGGGATGGAGGATCGGAGGGAGACGAGGAAGAAGACACAGGAGACATGACAGACCGGGTAGAAAGAAGGGGAACCCCAGACGAGGCCAGGAGGGGCCTCGGACAGAACTCAAAGGAACAGAGGAGGGGGCAGTGGGCGTATCAGGGTCCAAGNCCGCAGTGTTGGCTACTCCGACCTCTTCTGCCTCTCCAAGGATGACCTTTGGGATGCCCTAACTGAGGTAAGCTTGCCTGCACTTCATAATTGTATTATTATTTTTGTGGCTAAGAATGTTTCTCTGCATTGTATTATTATTTTGTGTATTATATTTATTTTTCTACCTCCTACTCATTTTGTTTTTATATATATTTTCTAAATTAATTTATTTTCTCTAATAATGTTTACATCACCATCACAAAAAACCAACGTTGAATGTAAAGAAATGCCATTTTCTGGATGAACCCTTGAGCCTCTCTGGAGCTATCGGATTGATATACGCTATGTTAGCCTGGGGGGGGGCATCAGTCAATGGAGTTCAGTCTACCAGGGACCACGAGCCAGAACCTGGCTCCCTCAGAGTCACAGAAAGCAATGGCTTATGGAAACCCCCATGTGTTTGGGAGCATTCCATGTCTGCCATCGACCGGGGTTATATGCACCCAGAATATATGGGTCGGTCGTCAATTCTGGCCTCGAATTCTTGGCAGGTATTGTGCCTTCATGGTGTTTCCTGCTCGTTGTGGTGTGGTGGCCAAGAGTAATTACAGTTTACCGGGGCTGCATGAACTTAGGGCTACCCTCCCTAGGTGCCCTTGGGTTCTAGGGTTATCTGCCAGAGAGCCTTCGGTATTCCACTTCCGTAGGGATTTTTGCTGCTCGGCATTTACCCCACCCTTGGGGCCAGCTGAGGTTTAGTTTCCTTTGTTTAGCCTTGGGTAGGAAGTGGTGGTGTTGCTGATTGGGGCACAAGGTGCTGCGCTGCTTGCTTACCTCACGACAGCTGTGTTCCTGTTTCTTCTGGTGGCATTGTACTTTTATGGGGTTTTTCTTTACTTTTTGTTTTTCTTGCCAGGAGGGGGTCTGTCTTGTCTGGCTATTAATCCACATAGGGGGTATATTGGTGGCCCTCCTCTAGGCCCCCGTGCTTGTACATGTCACAGGGGTCCAGTTCTTAGCACATCCCCTCTTTGTTAGCTTTTGAGTTTGACTGGCTAGCAGTACCTTGACTGGGCTTCCTGTAGAAGACATCCCTACGGGTCCTGGAAAACCCCGTCGGGGCTCGGTTGACCGATGGATATGTCTTCTGAGTTCCACCTCGCCTTGTGCGAATTTGAAGGTTGTTCTGTGCCTTTGTCTCAGAGTGACAGTCACCTGTTTTGCCTCTGTCATGCTGCCTGTTGGGTCAATGACACCTTTGACCCAGAGTCTTGCGAGATGTGTTCTCTGCTCATGCTCCAGTTTACCCATTCAGGAGGTAAGCTGTAATGGCCTCCCGCACTTCATGAGGTGGGAAACGGGAAGCCGAAAACCCCTGGAAGGATGAGACCGACTGACCTGAAGGGACACAGAACCAAACCCAGGGAGGGACTGACACCAAATCCAACTCATACGAGGAAGGGGAAAAAAGAAAACCCCACCCCTTGTAACAATAAACCCCGCTCAGAGGGCACAAAAACCCAAGTGGGGTCCAAAGGGACCCAAGACCCCAAGTCAGCCCCTCCCCCGCCCCGGAAACCTCCACAGCAGGACACAGGGCCGAGCCGTTCCCTCACAAGCCTCACAAGAAAAAGCCGAAGCAGCCGTAAAAATAGGAAGGAAGGGGACCACTGGTTCCCATACACTCCAGTAGGAGGAACAGGCTTGAATGCCTCCATTGCCACCCTGGAAGGGGCATTCCCCGAGACTGCCTGACTCTCCAACCTAGCTAAACCCAGCCCTGACTCTGAAACTCTCAGACACTTTGGAGCCAGAAGCAGGGGGAGGGGAGAGGACCAGAATGAACCACAGCAGGAGAAGGACAAGAGGGTGCGGACTAGACTAAGGTCGAAGCGACCAACACCCCGAAGTCCGGGTCCCTAAAACCAAAATGGGGCAGCCTCTGGGATTCCGGGTCAGCAACCAACCTAGTGTGTTGCAGCTATCTAAACCTAGCGTGAAACGCCTGAGCTGCCTGCACCCGAATAGTCATCTGTGGACTGGGTGTATTGAGTCACCAACAAGCAACAAAACTCGCAGCGCTCAGGGTCGAAGGTGTCACTGACCCATCAGGCAGCATGACTGAGGCAGAAGCGGTGAATGACACCCTGAGACAAGGAGACAGAGCAACCTTCAAACTCGCACAAGGTGAGAGGGGACCCAGGGGGTCGCATCCATTGGACCAAAGGGGCCCCCGCAGGGTTTCCCAGGGCCCTTAGATGGGAAACACGCTAAGGGAAGCCCAGGCAGGGTACTGCTAACCAGCACCCAAGTCTACCAAGAAAACTGCTAAAAGCTAAAAACCCCGGATGTGTCCGAACAAACAGGGGACCACTAAGAACTAAAGGGGGTAACCAAAACCAAGGGCAGATCCTTCCCCCCCCCCCAAGCAGGAAAAAAAGAAACGCAAGAGGACAACGTACCCAGGCGGAACAGAGCCTGGTGCTATGAGAGGTGAAAACTGGCTGTGCAGTACCCTATGCCCCTACCAGTGCAAACTACCTCTTACCCAAAGGCAAACGAGGTTGCATGAAACACCCCAGCACACTAAGGGCGGTTGATCACCGAGCAGCAAAAGACCAAGCAGAGGTAGAGCCCAAGGTGACTTGTGGAAGGGGGGCCCCAAACCCCAAGGACAGTACTTACAGGGCACCTAGGAAAGGTGACCCTAGGCGCATGCAGTCCGAGTACTTGTGAGATTACTGCTGGGCTCGTGCACCAGTAGAGAACAGCTCCACACCACAAGGCATAGAGGTGGAGGACAGAAAACAGAAGCCAGAGTCACACGACCATTGCCAATCACATCAGCCACAGAACTGGGCTGATGTGATTGGGGTGTGGGTAGCCTGCATGGGGGTCTGGGGCTCCACCTTCGCCCTCCCGGTGAGGGGGAAGCTGTGCAGACAAGCGACATAGTGACATCATGCTCGTTTTCGTTTGGGGAGTTTTGTCCACTAGTTCGGCTTTTAGTAGCAATTTCTTAACCAGAATAAGGGTTTGTTTTGGGGCACTTACCTTTCTGGGTGCCTGACCTGGTCGATGGCAGGCATAGCATGCTTCCAACTGCACAGAGGTTTCTATAGGCCATTGCTCCTCATGCCTCTTTGAGGGGGCCAAGTTCTGGTTCATGGTCCCCGGTAGGCCTAAGAACTCCATTCACGTGACTGATGCCAAAGTCTAATACTGTATATCCATATCACCCTGGATTGCCCCGGGGAGCCGAAGGGGCTCCCCCAGAATTTTTTTTTTTAACCAAGTTTTGCAATATTCATCATTCTCTACTCTTTTCATGCTACTGTTGTCTTTCATACACAAACATCATGACAGCTGCCACAATCCCATACCCATTCACTTGAGCTCAACGACACTTTTGCAGTACCCAGAGGCGAAGAAGTCACTGATGGAGCGTGGTCGTCAGCTGTTAATGAAGGATGGACTACTGGATGAAGAAGGACTTAAGGCTGCACAAGAGCAGCACGAAACCACCATAGACAAGGTCAATCGCTTTGGTAGGTCTATACACACACACCTGCTTTTAATAGTTTCTTAGCCATAGTCACTCTCCTTTAGAAAGCTATCAGACATAGTTTCTACTTTGAGAAGGCAATGGAAAAAATTGCCAAACTTTAGTAAGTCATCAGACAAGTTCATGTACTTTATATATAGGTCTCTGAATAAAAATAGGTATATTATAGTTAAAAAATAATGTTGGGGTAAAATTACCAAAATGGCCTTGTGTGAATTATTATGAGCTTAAATGAACACTATGAATTATTGGTACTTTATTCTACCACACACCTCTTTATTAGTCCTTTTATTTTCATTTAAATTGAACTTAAACAGTTCAGTGGGTATGGGTCATCTTCTTTTAAACTTGAATCCAAAGTTCTAATTCTTCTTATTCTGGTTTTCACTCAAATGACCAACCATGCAGCTGATCATGCTACCTGCATGAACAAAAGTGGTACACGTGTCAAACAATTAATTTAGAACTTGGCGGCACTGTCAAATAACCTCAGAACAGAATTTGACTCCACTATCAAACCTAACTTAAATTAACAACAAGCACTGGACAGTATAAGTTCAACAGTTATACAAATCATATAGTGCTAGTAATAATTGGGTTATTTAAAAGATATAAACCTTAACTGGCTAGGAGTTTGGTCATGGTTCAATCATGTGCAGATACCAATATGGCTGCTGTAACACACATCAGTCTCTAGTGGGTGAAACGTTTATCTCCACAACCATTCCTGCAGGCAAGGTACTTCTTATATTATGTTTCCTCACTTTTGCAAGGATGCTAAAAGATATGAATGATGTTTACATTATGATTATAGTTGGTATTCCCATAACTGCACCCAACCACATTCTATCAACTACTCATGTACATGTATATTTGGCCAAACTACTGCACAACATAATAGTCAAAGGTGTCAAGGGTGGTGAGGTGGAGAAATTGACGTGTTGTAGTCTTGCTGAATGTCTTAACACTTTGCTTGACTGATAACACATAATTTGTCTGTATGTAAATATACTGTACTCATTGTGTGTGAGGATGCACACTGAAAGTCCAAAATAAAAATTACTGTATAAAATTCCATTTATTGTTCAATTATTATGGGACTAGTTTTACAATGCGCACCTTTCAATTGCAAACAATTTGATACCAAAATGAACTACATAGCACAAAAATTAAGGTGGAAGACTGGAAAGAGTATACAGTAATATACATATTTTTGTGCAGGTGGGTGCACACTCACAGATAAAACTCGGGCTATCTTCGGGTGTGTTGAAGGTGGTGTGCAGGGTCATTTGACTTTATATGCATATATCCCTCTAAAGCATTCTATTGTGTAACAATTTGATACCAAAATGAACGATGTAGCACGAAAATTGAGGTATAAACATTGAAAAAGAGTATAAACATTTGAGTGCGGGTAGTTGTAAACCCATGATTGGCTGCAGTTGAAGCCTCAGACCCTAAGGATTCACGTGAAATCCTAGGTGCTTGCTTTTAAGCATGTTACAGTTAAATTCTACGGTTGTTTGCCTTGGGTACCAGAACCTGCTGTTCAAATCCTCTTCATGGTTACGTACTTATGGTTCTATTAGTTTATATATCTATATATCTAAGATAGGTATATATATATATATATATATATTATGATAGATATATAGATATATATATATATATATATATAATATATATATAAAATAACTGAGATGTGAATGTGAGCACCTACATAATGGGGCCAATAGCCCACTTACAGCTTACCAATATTTTCCATTAATGCATGGGACAGCATATTAGTTTCCCCGATCCATGTTCCCAAAGAGGGAGAGTGGCATTTGGTTTTAGTGGCTGAACATATAGTTTGATTTGCTTATTGTATACTATGTGTCCTACTGGTCCTTGATAGGGCTTTTGCAAGTGCCTATCAGGGTACCTAATAGCGTCTACACATAACTAATCATCAGAGAGAATAGTCTGACAAATAACACCAAAACAATCAACTAAATATAACAACATAGAAGGCTCTGGACACTGAAAGTATTATATCTCAAGCAAGCAGAATCAAATATAAACAGTCAACTAACACCAAATTATACTGTCTCTCTTCAAAACACAATGAAACATACAGTACGGCCCCAGCCATCATGGAAAAATTGAATTGTAAGCGGTAATAAGTCAGGTGCTTCAACTCTCACCTCAGCCCTGCACATAGCTGTCAATGTCCTTACAAGTTTAATTCTTTCACAATAGTGCCTCCACTCTTGTTCTCACTCACCCTCCATTTTTCCATAGTTTCAGTATCCCCTTCCCCGAGCTTCTTCCCTCACTCATCAATTATCACCCTTCCTCAGGTAGTCAGCCTGTATACTTCGGTGTCGCAAGGTGAGTCTGGGGAAAGAATGGACTCGTGAATAGGGAACGTCTCTTGTTTGGGGCGACGATGCAGGACTGTCTAATGCTACACTCGAAGCTGGTAGTGTTCTTTGGCGAGTGGGTGTAATGTGTTTTGGTGTATGAGGTGAGTTCGTTTCCCGTATCAGTGCCTACAGTGCTGACTCATACCTACTTGGTACCTGGTGCTTTTCAATCTTTCATATTAAATCTTTCCTGCTCATTCCGCTTTAAATCTTGCTTCGTTGCTCACTCTGAATAGAGGTAACAATCCATATTCTTACCATGTGCTTTGCACACATTAATACTTTCTTACATTTCCTTGATTCATTTATATTTCAAATTTCCATCAATGTCATCTATCTATTATCCCTCATGTCTAAACATCCATCACTGCTTCTTTCTTTCCTCTCTTGCATGTGTAATCATATCTTCTCTGGTCCGTTGCTTATCTAAGGTAATTACCTCTAGACATCCTCCATCTTTTTGTGATTCACCCAAGATAGTAATTCTATTAGATAATTATAACTTTTGTGAAGATGGCACCATAAACCTTGTCACAGTGTTAGTAATGTTTATAGAGTTTATCTTGTTCCTCTAAAACACTCTACCTTCCTGTTATGAATTTTGCTATTTTCGTATTTATTTACCGTTCTGTAACTGATTTTGTCCCAGTTAGTGAATACTGGAGAAAATGGCTCCAAAATGATATGGCTTTTGGACACTATGCGCAGCCTCTGCTTGAAATTGGTACTAATGTAATTTACCATAACAGTTGGTACATTGGTTTACAAATGCCCCTTTTTTACGAACATTTTCGGGTTACAAGCCTGATTTGTTTGGAAAACTGTGAATCGTTTACAAACTTTACCTTGGGATACAAGTTTGTTGATATGCGTACGGCGACCTAGCGCGTGGTGGATACGAGTCAATTCCATACACCTTAATTTTACCAGTTGCCTCTCGCACAGATGGTCTTAGCCCCTATTCGTTGACTTAAGGAATTTTACAGTTTTTTCGTGTATTGTTGGCTATTATGATGACCACTAAATTTTTTATTAGTACTACGTCCATGGGTCCCAATGAAAGCCAGTGGATTGTTAAAGCAGATATCACATGTGAGAAGGACCATAGATAAAACAATAGATCATTCGTAAAAATGAAAAATGGACACGTGTTGTGACTAGATAGGCGAGTAAACAAATCTTCAGAGTATGAAGGTTACAGTAGAGATGTCCTCTCCTCTTAACTAAGAAAATGTGTTCAGTAATGGGAAAACTGCAAGTTTGCTGAAAAGAATTCCCCGTAGCTGTATCCTCATTGCATTTATGAAACATCTTTATTATGACATATGATACTCTCCCACAGACAGCGTTCAAGAAGCCGAAAAACAAATCTTCAAGAAAAATAGAAATCAGGCATTGATCCGCTAGTGACCAGAATAATTCCTAGTTTATGCATTGGTCAAAACGTCCGAGAGTGTACCCCAGAGTAAGTCCTCACTGCCTGATGTATAATGAAGGTGTGACAATACCCCCTTTTTTTTCCAGAACCATAACACCTCTCCTCACCCCCAACTATCCTCATCTTCCATATGCCAACAAGAGTTCATCAGACAAAGGTAAGTAATAAATTTACACCTTTGTAGTGAAGATTTGGGTGAATATTTAGGTAAGATAAAGTTAAGTTAAGGTTAACGTTTTGGGGAGTCAGAACGGAGTGTAATATTCATTTTGACTTATTTTCTTCTTTATTGGTCGAACATTTCGCTTCTTTACAAATTTTTCGGGGGGAGCCTCCGGGGGGGGGGCAAGCCATCTCAGCAAGATGAAATTCGGAACCGAGGTGTGCCATTACACTGAGATTTTATCAACCCAATGCAAATGCATTTACCACCATCACAGCCAAGCACAGTGCAACACCCTGACCATCAATGTTCACCATCATACATACACAGCCACCATTATGCTTTACTCCTGCACACCACTATGATCACAGCTGCCAAAACACCAATACGCTGCCATAACCATCAGTACATCTGCTCATATAACCCCTAATCACCGCCATTAACGCGACTACTACAGGAGCCATAACCACAATTCATAGGCCATCACCATTCTTCCATCACAAGCCCATGACCACTCTATAGCCACCACCACCACGGCCACGATCATCACAGTCGCACCTCCACCAAGCCTCGACGTAACTACAGCCTCCACCACCACAGCCTCAACTACGATGCCGCTCACCACCACAACACAGGCCACTACCACCAGCAAACACCACTACTACACCCACCAACCACTGGGCCACTTATCACCACCACACAGCCAATCACCACTAACACCCCCACCACTACGTCCATCCCCCTATCACACTACACCACCACACAACCTTGACCATCAAACAAGCCCCCCCCGCACCACCACCCGGCACGATCATCACAGCCACCACAACCACAGCCTCGACTACTACAGCCACCACCACCCACAGCCTCAACTACTAAGGCTGCCACCACCTATAATACAGCCACTTCACCACTACAAAACCCACACCACCTGCCAACATCACCACCAATACACCCACCACCACTACAGCCATCCACTCCGATCTCACCACCCCACACCTTGACCCACCACACCCACATACCAATCTCTACTACTACTCGTACTTTCTACCCATCTACACAGCCTACAGTTGTCGTCCTGATATCGCAGGGATAGACCGCAATGCGAAGAAATGCCAACGTCCGAAATGTTGCACTCCGACCTCTTCGCCTTTCTCCAATGATCGACCTTGGGAGCCCTAAACTGCGGTGCTTGTTCTGCAACTTCATAATGTATATTAGTTTTTGTGGCTAAGAATGTTTTCTCTGCAGTTATTATTATTTGTGTATATATTTGTTTTCTACCTCCTACTCATTTTGTTTTGATATATATTTTCTAATTAATTTATTTGTCTTCTATTATTTTTACATCACACACAAAAAACCAACGTTAATGTAAAGAAAGGCCATTTTCTGGGTGTGACCTGGAGGCTCCCTGGAGGTTATCGGGGTAATGTATGTTTTATTAGACCTGGACATTAGCTATGGAGGTCGGATCTACCAGGGACCACGAGCCAGAACCGGGCACCCTCAGAGTCCCAGAAGCATGGCTTATGGAAACCCCCATGTGTTTGGGAGCACTCCAGGTCTGCCTCTCATCCGGGGTTTATAGTGATACCCGAGTATATGGGTTCGGTATCCTCATTCTGCCTCGAATTCTTTGGCCGGTATTGTGCTTCATGGTGTGTTCCGTGCTCGTTGCTGGTGCGTGGCAGAGTATTACAGTGTTACCGGGGCCTGCATGTGAACTTAGCTCCTCCTCCCTATTGCCCTTGGGTTTCTAGGGTTATCTGCCAGGGCCTATCGGCTAGTTGCCACGTTCCGTAAGGGATTTTTTGCTGCGTCGTCATTTACCTCCACCCTTTCGGGGCCATCTGAGGTTTAGTTCTTCCATTTGTTTAGCCTTGGGTAGAGAGTGGTGGTGTTGCGGATTGTGGGGGCACAAGGTGCTGCGCTGCTGGCTTACCTCACAGACAGCTGTGTTCCTGTGTTCTTTCGTGGTGGCACACTGTACTTTTATGGGGTTTTTCTTTACTTTTTTGTTTTTCCTTGCCAGAAGGAGGGGGTCAGGATCTGTGTCTGGCTATTAATCCACTAGGGGGGTAATTTGGGGCTCCTCCTCTAGGCCCCCCGTGCTGTTGTACATGTCACAGGGGTCCAGTTCTTAGCACATCCCCTCTTTGTTAGCTTTGGAGTTTGATGGACTCGAGCGGTACCTGGACCTGGGCCTGTTCTCTGAGAAGACAATCCCTACGAGGTCCCTGGAAAACCCACAGTCGAGGGCTCGGTTGACCTCGATGGATATGTTCTTCTGAGTTCCTACCATCCAGCGTGTGCGGAAATTTGAAGGTTGTTTCTGTGCCTGTTGCTGCTCAGTAGTGGACAGTCACCTGTTTTGCCTCTGTCATGCGGCTAGCTTGGGTCACTTACACCTTGACCCAGAGTCTTGCGAGATGTGTTCTCTGCTCATGCTCCAGTTTACCCATTCAGGAGGTAAGCTGTAATGGCCTCCCGCACTTCATGAGGTGGGAAACGGGAAGGCCGAAAACGTCCTCTGGAAGGATGGAACCGACGGACCTGAAGGACACAGAACCACAGATTCCCAGGGAGGGGACTTGACTCACCAAATCCAACTCATACGAAGAGGAGGGGAAGTAAAAAAGCAACCACCCCCTTGTACAATCAAAACCCGCGCCCTCAGAGGGCACGAAAAACCCAAGTGGGGTCCAAAGGGACCCAAGACCCCAAGTACAAGCCACCTCCCCCGCCCCGTGAAACCTCCACTAGCAGGACACAGGGCCAGTCCGCTTCCCCTCACAAGGCCCTCACAAGAAAAAGCCGAAGCAGCCGTAAAAACAGGAAGGAAGGGGACCACTGGTTCCCATACACTCCGGTAGGAGGACCAGGCTCGAATGCCTCTGATGCCACCCTGGAAGGGGCATTCCCCAAAACTGCCTGACTCTTCCAAGCCTAGCTCAAACCCAGCCCCGACTCTGGAAAACTCTCCGGACACTTTAGGCCGGAGAGCGAAGGGGGCAGGGGGTAGAGGGAACCAGAAATGAACCACAGCAGGAGAAGGACAAGAGGGTGCGGACTAGACTAAGGGCAAGGCGACCAACACCCCGAAGTCCAGGTCCCCATAACCAGATAGGGGTCAAGCCTCTGGGATTCCGTGTCCAGCAACCAATCCTAGTGTGTTGACAGCTATGCTAAACCTAGCGGGAAACGACCTGAGCTGCCTGCCCCTGAATAGATCATCTGTGGAACTGGGTTGTATTGAGTCACCACAAGCAACAAAACTCCGCAGCGCTCAGTGTCGAAGGTGCCACTGACCCAGGAGGCAGCATGACTGAGGCAGAAGCGGTGAATGACCCCCGTACAGTAGACAAGGAGCACCCTGGAGAACTCCGTACAATATTAGCACAGGGGACCCAGGGTCGCAGCCACGGGGTACCAAGGGGGCCCCTGCATCGCATTTTGCGGGTGGGGGATTCCCAGTGACAGGTGGGGGTGTCGGTCGGACGGTTGAGGGTTGCGAGGGGCTGGCTGGGTTTTCCCAGGGCCCTTAGACGCTCTGCTAAGGGAAGCACAGGCAGGGGTACTGCTAACCAGCGCCAGGTCTACCAAGAAAACTGCTAAAAGCTAAAAACCCCGGATGTGTCCGAACAAACAGGGGACCACTAAGAACTAAAGGGGGTAACCAAAACCAACGGGCAGATCCTTGCTCCCCCCCCCCAAGCACGGAAATAAAGGAAACGCAACAGGAGGACAACGTACCCAGGCCGAACAGAGCCTGGTGCTATGAGATCGGCCTGAACAATTGGCTCTCTCTGTCTAGTACAATAATAGCTAAAAGGTCATTTGGGTTGTATGGCAGTAGTTATGGATAGTAATAAAGATAACAATATAGTAATTACAGGATTATTTGCATAATGGGTGGTAGTTATATAGGGGCAATTTGGCTAATATAGTATTTAGAAGGTAATTTGTGTAGTTTGATGATACTGTACCTGTACTTATACAGTATATCCGGATGTAAATGTAATATAATATTACATTTACATCTGGATATACAGTGGAACCACGGTTTTCGAATGCCCCTCTTTACAAATTTTTGGGTTACGAGCACAATTTCTTCGTAAAATTTGGGAATCGGTTTATGAACTTTGCCTCAATTTGCGAGCTTGTTGATATATGTATGAATCAACCAAGCATGTGGTTCCTGGTGGCACAGGCAACCTCACTTCAGTTTACCAGTGGTCCCGCTTAGTGACGATCATGTTTGAATTCTTTGTAAAGAATTTACTTTTTTTAAGCTTTTTTTGCTTTCTAAACATAAAAGTAATTATTAAATACCACATCATGGGTTCCTTAACAATTAAGAAGTGGTGTTCACTAAGGGAAGAAATGCAAAATTTTGTTGAAACGACTCGCCCCAAATCAAGCTGCAGTAGGCTGTTGCCTTAACCTTTTTAAAGACACTTGATACCTCACTACAGACAAGTGTTAAAACGTAGGGAAAAACAAGTCTCTATGGAAAGGTTCTTAGTGAGAAAAACAAGCAGTGAGCCACAACCAGGTCCTATTGGTATACAGGCAAAATGTCGGAGAGAGAGTACCCCAGAGAAGTCATCACTGCCTGATGTTATAATGGAAGGGGACTTCCTTTCCAAACACTAACACCTCTCCTCCTCCCAAACTTATCACCATCTTCCATATGCCAACAAGAGTTATCAATAAAGGTAAGCTATAACTTGTACATACTATAATACAAAATATTTGTGTGTACAGTATTATATATGAAATGTATTTTGAAGTTAATATTTTTGGGAGTGTAGAATGGATTAACTAAATTTACATTATTTATTATAGGAAAATTTGTTTCAGTTAGCGAATTTTTGGTTTACGAGCCATCTCTGGTAATGGATTCAATTTGTAAATGAAGGTAACAACTGTAAATTGAAGGTTAAATTACTGACCTTGCCCAGGATGCAACCCCACAGCAGGTACTAACTCCATGATAGGTACTAACTCCTATTATACTGCTATTATGTACCTATTTACTGCTTGGTAATCTTAATCTTAATCTTGAGGTGAAAAAAGGCATTGGGTGAAAGGAAACGCCATGGATTCCAGATTGTGAATCGAGAACGATCCCAATTGAACTACCGAGACTCTTAAAACTCGTAGTTAATGGGTCATTTTGGTACTGTACTATGTTGGTAGTTAACAAGTCATTTAGCTAGCATGTTGTAATTATTAAATAATTTGGTTATTGTGCTGGTAGTTAAAACATCATTGTTCTACCATTATGATAGTTCACCAGCTCACCACACACTCTCAGCTATCATCACTACCATCTCACCAAGAGCCAAAGCTCAACCCCCACAAGCATAACTAGGTGAGTACACTATCTCAGCTACCATTACCTCCAGCTCTCCAAACACTCTCAGCCTCCATCACCACTGGCTCACCAAACCCTCCTCTATTAGGTGCTGAGGTCGCTGCCAGACAAGCTCAAGGCCGAGATAGCCATCCACGTGCACCTTGACACACTCAAACAGGTCCGAATCTTCCAGGACTGTGAGCCGGGACTCTTGGTAGAGCTCGTACTCAAACTCAAGTTGCAGGTCAGTCAAGATTTATGTGAGTTACCGGTATGTAATACTCGCGAGTGTTGGTGGGGGGTAATCGCAAAAGAGTGAAGGGGATCGTAGGTTATAAGAGTTACAACTAACTCTTTCAAACAAAAATATAATCTTTTCATGCCAACACATGACAGTATAATATGTGTGGACAACGATATGAGGAGAGTGTCGCAATGGTGCTAAGATGTAAGAATGGTGCACAATGTTAGGACGGTGCCACAATTTATATGACAAGGGCATGGATCACCTAACATCAAATCCTATGCATGTTAGTGGCTTTACAAGAGTGTAAGAAGTCTTGTATACACAATATAAATATAAATAAATACAACACCTTCATGGCAAAGTGGCACCAAGGGAAGGCATAAAGTTCTAGTTGGGCAGAAAATAGGTGTGAATCCCTGACTGAGGTTCAGTGGAAGCCTCAGGATCCCTAGAGGATTCAGATGAATTGCAGGTTGCATTGCCTTTGAGCATATCTTGGTTAAGTGGTCTAAGGCATGTGCTTAGCCACACCCAGTGTGCAGATTCCAATCCTCTTCATAGCTCTTACTGAGTTTCTCATTGATACATCATGTTACTGTGATTTATTTGTGTATATGAAGCGAAGTATTGGAGGTAGAACCCCTATACCACAGGCAGAGTGCATGCAGGCAATGTGTGAAACCCTGATTGGGCTGCAGTGGAAGCCTCAGGACCCCTAGAGGATTCACTTGAATCCTAGGTTGCATTGCTTTTAAGCATGTTGCAGTTAAATGGTCTACGGTGTTTGCCTTGGAGTACCCAGACTGCTGGTTCAAATCCTCTTCATGGTTCTTACTTATTTTCTTAATTTATATATATATATATATATATATATATATATATATATATATATATATATATATATATATATATATATATATATATATATAATATATAATATAAAATAACTGGAGATGGTGAAGGTGAAGCACCTCACATATGGGCCAATAGGCCCATTACAGCTTACCAATATATGTTTCCATGATGCCTGGGACAGCATATTATATGTTCCACCATCATGTTCTCAAAGATGGTAGAGTGCAATTTGGTTTTAGGTGGCTGAACATATAGGTTTGATTTGCTTATTGTATACTATGTAGAGCCTACATGGTCCTTGATAGGGCTTTGCAAGGCCCTATCATGGAACATATAGCGTCTACACATAACTAGATCATCAAGAGAGAGATATCCTGACAAATAACACCAAACAATCAACAAATATAACAACAATAGAAGGGCTGGACACTGGAGAAGTATTATATCTCAAGCAAGCAAGACAAATATAAACAGTCAACTAACACCAAATTACCTGTCATCTTCAAAAACACAATGAAACATACAATGTACTGCCCCAGCCATCATGGAAACATTGATTGGTAAGCTGTAATAAGTCAGGTGCTTCACCTTCACCTCATCCCTGGCAACATATCTGGCAATGTCCTTACAAAGTTAAATTCTTTCACAATAGTGCCTCCACTCTTGTTCTCACTCACCCTCCATTTTTCCATAGTTTCAGTATCCCCTCACCCTAGCTTCTTCCCTCACTCATCAATTATCACCCTTCCTCAGGTATTCAGCCCTGGAGACTTCGTGTGTCGCAAGGGTGATGTGGGGAAAGAAATGTACATCGTGAAGCGAGGGAAGCTCTCCGTGGTTGGCGACGATGGCAGGACGGTCTATGCTACACTCGGAGCTGGTAGTGTCTTTGGCGAGGTGGGTGTAATGTGAGTTGGGTGTAGTGTTAGGTGAGGTTCTTTCCTTATCAGTGCCTACAGTGCTGACTCATATCTACTGGTACCTGGTGCTTTTCAATCTTTCATAATTAAATCTTCCTGCTCTAGTTCACTGTTAAACTTGCTGTGAGACTCTGAATAGAGGTAACAATCCATATTCTTACATGTGCTTTGCACACATTAATACTTTCTTACATTTCCTTGATTCATTTATATTTCAAATTTCCATCAATGTCATCTTATCTAATTATCCCTCATTTTAACATCCATCACTCTTGTCTTTCTCTCTTGCATTTGTAATCATATCTTCTCTGTCCGTTGCTTATCTAAGGTAATTACCTCTAGACATCCTCCATCTTTTTGTGATTCACAAGATTATGATATGAGTTTGCCACCTCTCAGCCTGCATTGTTTTCTCTGGTCTCATTGGTTTCTCCTAGTTTCATATCTGTGTGTGCGTTTCTACTCTTAGTTTGTGCTAACCGTGGTACACTGACTTTCCTGGCCAACCTCCCTAGCCACAGTGTAAGATGGAACACTAATTCTAATACACTGAGGTGTCCTGGGCATCCTCTGAAGCTACAGTGTACACCTAGTAAGGTCAATCTCTACCATACAAAAACCACAATCATCCCGCAGTCAATGGAAGCGTTTAACTCCAGTGTCTTAACATATAGTAGTTGGCTGGTGCGAGCAGTGGCGGGGTCTGGCGTCCACGGGACACCAGGTCCGGAATCACATATTTGCACCATGTAATTCGAAGGTCATTTTTCCAGGCCTTAAGATGTGAGGTCGTCGTCGTAGTTGTTGTTGGCGATGATTGAAACGGGAGAGGAAGGCTTTCAGAAATAATGAAACTATATTTTTTATTGCCTTATGTTTTCAGCGTAATTGTTATAAGGTGCCATGGCGCTTA
>WNGS01003388.1:15878943-15894071 GCA_020271785.1 Procambarus virginalis | reverse complement strand
ATAGAGAGAGCGATGGAGAGAGAGCGATGGAGAGAGAGCGATGGAGAGAGAGGGATGGAGAGAGGGAGAGATGGAGAGAGGGAAGGATGGGAGGAACTGGAGAGGGAGGGAGGGATGGCAAGGGGAGGGAGGGAGTGAGGGATGGAGAGAGGCAAGGGAGTGGAGGGATGAAACACGCATGGTGTTGTGTGTGTACAGACCGTCCACTCACTCACGCCGGAGTTGTTCCAATAACATACAGTAATTTCTCAAATAGCAGATGTCTATCATATTACAGTATATTTTTGTTTTTATTTTGTTTAGTTTAATTAGGATAGTAAAAAGCTATTAAAACACTGGTTTTAGAAATTATTAATATGAAACTTTCAAAAGTCATGGGTCACTGAACTATGACAACACAGACGAAAGTGAGTCAAACCTCACTGTAAAGTGAGGTTTACAGTACAGTATTCTTTTATCTGTCCACCCTCACTCATCTTGTTTCATCACAGAAAATGTCTATAAGAAGATTTTACCACATGTAGCTAGGTAATCACGCTTCATCCTTTAAATTAATGTACAAAGATACGTGTGCCCCAAATCAGTGAACGAAAATCATGGAAACTCAGTTGTTCACTTGTGTGGATCACTCTGGCTGGTGTTTGGTTCATATGGTTCACTTGTTGCGTGGTCCACTTGTGTGATCCAGCTTGTCTTATGAAGGAATTATTAATTGTAATCTATGATAGAATGAGAAAGTTTTCCACCACTCTGTGAACTCTGTCCCAAAATCGTAAGCTTGTGGACCACCTGTGTGGTCCACATGTGTGGTCCACTTGTGTGGTCCACATGTGTGGTCCACTTGTGTGGTCCACTTGTGTGATCCAACTTGTCATATGAGATAATTATTAATTGTAATATGTGATAGAATGGGAAAGTTTTCCACCAGTCTGTGAACTCTGTCTGGACATCGTAAGCAAATCCGAACATCCCCTGCTTCAGCCAACCATTGTTCATCGAACCGGGTGAGTAAATCCGGCCTGAAAAGTGTGCGAACTAGCCGGAAATTCGTTGAATCGGGGTACGGTGAATCGAGGTTGTACTGTACATTTTTATTGTGTACAAGAAAAAAAAAGACACTGACACAAACGCCTCCTGAAGGTCACCTCTTGCAACGAATCCAACGCTCCAACGAAGTGGGGTTGGTCCCATATAGTACATTGAATCAAGGTTTTACTGTATGATATCACACGTCACTGCGCCGCTCAGGTCATCCAGGAGTGGTTTTGATTGGGCGTAGTCGAATGGACTTCATCTCTCAAATGGGTTTCCCCCTTGTTTCCAGTTCTATGAATCGGGACTTTACGGATTTCTGGTACAGTCTAGACTTGTCTGAACAGGTTGATATCTTGCCCATCATTTCAGATGACCACGTTCGCCCAGGTCCAGCTCGTTTTCAAATAGAGGGCTTGGATAATATCACTGGACCTCTGGGATGCTTATTGGCCTTATTCATCTGGGGTTCAAGGATTGGTTGGGGTACCAGGTGGGGTGCCATGCATGCCATGATGTGGGGGCATTGAGTGAGGTGCCCTCCTGGTTGATGGGGTTCTGGGAGTTATTTTATTTATATATATATATACACACAAGAAGGTGCATTGGGATTGAGAGGATACATAGCATAGTAATTACATTCTTGTAAAGCCATTAGCACGCGCAGCATTTCGGGCAGGACAGTTCTTCTACTCCCCAAGTCCAGCCCGAGGCCAGGCTTGACTTGTGAGAGTTTGGTCCACTAGGCTGTTGCTTGGAGCAGCCTGCAGGTCCCACATACCCACCACAGCCCGATTGGTCCGGCACTCCTTGGAGGAAACAATCTAGTTTCCTCTTGAAGATGTGCACTGTTGTTCTGGCAACAGTCAATCCGAAGGCAACCTTCGGTTGGGATCTTGGTTTCGTCTGCTGAGACGTTGTCTGCCTTGCTGAAGCTGTTTGCGCCGATCCTCCAAGAGACGGTTTCCATGTCGATCCAACAATAAGAGGATTGACTGGGAAAAAATAAATGTAGACCTTGCAACCATTCAATGGGAGACGGTATTAAGCGACAAAACTCCCACACTGGGAATAGCTCAACTGACAGCTGAAGCTTACAAGGTCTGCTTGAAACATGTGCCTATGAGGAGGGGCAGAAAGAGGACCACTCTAGAAAGAGAACGCAGACGACTGTACAGGAGAAGGAAAAAAATAACGGAAATGCTTCGGCAGACACAGCTATCACAAGCAAGGAAAATAAGCCTAAGCAGGGAGATCGAAGAAATAGAACAAACGTTGAAGCAATCATATGAGTCTCAGGAAATGGAATTGGAACAGAAAGCTATACAAGAGATAAGGAAAAATCCGAAATATTTTTTCACATACGCAAAATCAAAATCCAAAACCTCGACCAGTATTGGACCGTTAATTACAAATGAAGGTACGTACACAGAGGACGACAAAGAGATTAGTGAAATTCTAAGAAGCCAGTATGAGGCTATGTTTAGCACACCAATAAACAACATGGAAGTTGATGACCCAGACAGCTTCTTTATGAATGACATTCAAGCTGCAGATAATATAACGGATATTACCACATACTCGGAAGACTTTGAAAGAGAAATTGACAATATGTCTATGCACTCAGCTCCTGGGCCTGACTCATGGAATTCAATATTCATTAAGAAATGTAAAGTACAAGTAGCGAGAGCACTCGGCGTAATATGGAGAAAGAGCCTGGATACAGGGGAGATACCAGCAGCACTTAAATCTGCAGATATAGCTCCGTTTGACAAGGGGAGGAGTAAAGCCTTGGCAAAAAATTATAGGCCAGTTGCACTAACATCACACATAATAAAAGTGTTTGAAAGAGTGATTAGGAATCAGTTCTAGTTTTATGGAAAACAATGAATTGCACAACCCAGGACAATATGGATTTAGAGCGGGAAGAGCCTTGTCTGTCACAGTTAATCAACCACTATGACAAAATCACAGAAGCAATAGAAGAAAAGCAAAATGCAGATGTTATATACGCAGACTTTGCAAAGGCATTCGACAAATGTGACCATGGGGTGATAGCTCACAAAATGAGGTCAATGGGAATAACTGGAAAAGTAGGACGCTGGATACTCAATTTCCTGTCGAACAGAACACAGAGTAACAGTCAATCAGATAAAATCGAGTCCAAGCGATGTTAAAAGCTCTGTACCTCAAGGTACAGTCCTTGCACCGCTACTGTTCCTTATTCTCATATCTGATATAGACAAAAATACACGTCACAGCTTCGTGTCGTCCTTTGCAGATGACACAAAAATCAGCATGAAAATTACCTCTGCTGAAGACATTGATAAACTACAAACAGATATTAACAAAGTTTTTGATTGGGCAGCAGAAAATAACATGATGTTTAACAGTGATAAATTCCAGGTACTCAGATACGGCAAAAATGAGGATCTTAAACATAATACAGGGTACAAAACACAATCAAATCTTCCCATAGTAGAAAAACAGCATGTCAAGGATTTGGGAATAATGATGTCAGACGATTTAACGTTTAGGGAGCATAACCAAGCAAATATTGCATCTGCCAGAAAATTGATCAGATGGATTACGAGAACTTTCAAATCCAGGGATCCCATCACAATGGTTGTACTCTTCAAGTCACTTATGTTGTCCCATCTCGAGTACTGCTCGGTACTCACCTCCCCCTTTCAGAGCAGGAGAGATTGCTGAAATAGAAGGAATACAGAGAACATGTGGCACGCATAGACGAGATAAAACACCTAAATTATTGGGATCGTCTCAAAGCTCTTCAAATGTACTCGCTAGAAAGGAGACGAGAGCGATACCAAATAATATACACATGGAAAATACTGGAGGGCCAGGTCCCAAATCTGCACAGCAAATAACAACGTACTGGAGTGAACGATATGGAAGAAAATGCAAGATTGATCCAGTGAAGGGCAGAGGTGCCATAGGCACAATCAGGGAGCACTGTATAAACATCAGAGGTCCGCGGTTGTTCAACGTCCTCCCAGCGACTATAAGAAACATTGCTGGAACAACCGTGGACATCTTCAAGAGAAAACTGGACTGTTTTCTAAGAGAAGTTCTGGACCAGCCGGGCTGTGGTGGGTATGTGGCCCTGCCGGCCACGTCAAGCAACAGCCTGGTGGACCAAGCTCTCACAAGTCGAGCCTGGCCTCGGGCCGGGCTTGGGGAGTAGAAGAACTCCCAGAACCCCATCAAGCAGGTATCAAGCAGGTATCTAGAGTTAGATGTGACAAAGGCTATAGGCCCAGATGAAATCTCCCCGTGGATACTAAAGGAAGGAGCAGAAGAACTGTGTCCGCCACTCTCCATAGTGTATAACAAATCACTGGCAACAGGGGAACTGCCAGAAATTTGGAAAGCAGCTAACATAGTCCCGATATACAAGAAAGGGGATAGACAGGAGGCACTGAACTACAGGCCAGTGTCCCTAACCTGCATACCATGCAAGCTGATGGAGAAGATTGTGCGCAGAAAGCTAGTGGAACATCTGGAGTGAAAGAACTTTGTAACACAGCATCAACATGGGTTCAGGGATGGCAGGTCCTGCCTCACAGGGTTACTCGAATTCTATGACCAAGCAGTAAAAATAGGTACCGGGGTGTTAGTCAGCTGTCACGGGCTGCTTCCTGGGGGTGGAGGCCTGGTCGAGGACCGGGCCGCGGGGACACTAAAAAGCCCCGAAATCATCTCAAGATAAACTCAAGATAAGCACAATATTTTTTAAGGAAACTTCAGCCTGTGCACATTGCTTTTAGGAAACTTATTTATTTGTTATTACATAATTACTAGTACTTATTTCATTTGTTTTTGGCTATGATCAATTGTTCTAAAATTAATGGTAATTCCTGTACCCAGGTGGTCCCTCCCGACACACCCCTCCCACCCTCCTGACACCACTCACCCACCCCACCCCCTCCTCTACCATGCGTCTAGAGCCACAGACGGGATTAATACGGTATGGCCGAATTTTCATCCAGCCAAACCAGCTTTTATCTGGTTCCTGTGGCCATTTTGGCCGGATATTGTGATAACTTTATCCGATCACGATTTTGGCCGTATAAGGGCGTTTTCCGGATGTTTGAATCCCGGATAATCGCGGGGTTACATTACAAGAAAGAGAGAAGGAAAGAGAAGAAAGGAGAGAAAGAGAAGAAAGAAAAGAAAGAAGAGAGAGGGAAAGAGAAGAACGAGAAAGACAAGAAAGGGAGAAGGAAAGACTCCACGAGTTAGAAGTGCTACAATTAGGTGACCAGAAGAAAACAAAGGAAACAAGTAGTTTTGATCCAGTGAGAAATATAAAGATGGCCCCAAAATTCAATGAAAAAGAAGTTTCAAAGTTCTTCGCTGCCTTCGAGATGGTTGCTGCCTCTTTGGATTGGCCAAAGAAAAATTGGGCCATCATGATACAGTCCGTCTTGACTGGGAAAGCTCAAATTGCCTACTCCACGTTGTCACTTGATGATTTCAGTGATTACGACGCTGTGAAGAAGGTAGTGCTCATGGCTTATCAGTTGGTGCCAGAGGCTTATAGGCAAAAGTTCAGGAATCTGAAGAAGACCTCAGAGCACACATTCACAGAGTTTACAAACATCAAGGAACGGCTCTTTCAGAAATGGTGTGCTTCTCGAAAGGTGAAGACGAAAGAACAACTCGAGCAGCTCGTATTGTTGGAAGACGTCAAGGAATGTCTGTCTGGAGATCTGAAGACATACCTAGAAGAACAGCAGGTAGAGACCTTGAGTGCGGCTGCCACTATGGCTGAGGAGTACATCCTAACTCATCGATCCTCTACCAGGTATGTCCCGAAGAGTTACCCATGTCTGGCAAATCTCGACCAGAAGAAGAAAGACCCGTCCTACAAAGTGCTTTGAAGACTCCCCCAGGTAGTCCCCAAAGGACTAGTCCTAAAAGACCAACACACCGTAGTCCAAGGAGGAACATAGTGTGTTGGACATGCGGGCAGAGAGGGCATGTTGCTGCTTGGTGCCGAGGAGGAACAAGTAACGACCCGCGCAGAGAAGTAATGCTGATGAGTTGTAGGACACCACCAGTGGGAGCCCAGTCTCTATTGACGAGTAGAGAAGGATCAGGATCGTTTGCCCCTCACACTTCAGGCGGGTATGTAACGAGTGATCATACTGGTAGATCAGTTGTAGTGCTCAGAGATAGTGGAGCAGCCCAGTCCCTGATCGTGAGAGACTCGTTGCCCGAGGGAGTGAGTGTTGACGGGAGACAAAAGGTTGTTCTAGTTGGGTTTCCTTTGATGCGGTACGTTGCTCCCTTAGTGCAAGTACACCTAGACTCACCCTACTTCAGTGGCACATGTGCGTTGGCAGTAGTTGATACCCTGCCCATAGCTGGGATAGAAGTAGTACTAGGCAACGACTTGGCGACAGGTTTGAACTACGAACATCTGAAGATGGTGGACGATCCAGTAATAAGGTCTGAGGTGACAGCAGAAAACACTAATACCCAGGTGCAGGCAGACGTCAAATTATATAATTTGTTTAATTCTCCCTCTTCCCAACAGATTGAGATCATTCCAACAGATTCTGCCGACTCTTCTCCCGACGAGAAACATGGGGCTACAGTGACAGAAGCAACTGAGCAAGAAGAGGGGCCTCATGTACAAGCGCCCACGGATACCCAAGAGTCTGGAGTGACGGCAGATAGTACTTGCGGGATGGCAAGGTACAATGTTCACTGAACCGGCCAGAGATTCCCCAGACGTCAGAGGTATGTGAGGTATGTTCACAGGTTCTGGTGCCCTCTTTGATCCAAGCCAGGCTAATGGATATAGCCGGCTATGGATATTACAGGCTCATGAAAATTTTTCCTAAGTTAGCCAAATGTTTCTTAGCAGTATTTTGTATTATTCTCGTGTGTGTCCTAAGCAAAGATCAGTGGACGAAACGTCAGATGATGGCTCCTATGAACATCGTGGAGAGACACCAGGGATTGGAGACCCGCCCTATGTCGAAGAAGGAAGAAGAAGGGACCCAGAAGGTGATTGATGATACAGGGAGTACGAGAAATGTTTTAATGAGTGACTGTTCCCGACAGCTTGACACCCACCCGCGTAATTGCTGAGCCTGGAATCAACATTATACGGAACGTTGGTCGACCTGATGGTGGAAGAGCGAACACAATCTTCAATGTACAAGCAGTCCTGTTGGGACTAGGTGTGGGCCTAGTAAGCAGTTATGCTGTAAGTACAGATTTAAAGACTATTGCTGTTACTCCGAATCATCAGTCCCCTGTATTCCAGATTTCCGTCTCCCTGAAGGACTGCCAGAACGGTGCAAGAAATGCCTTCTGTGACCAGCCACCAGCGGTGCCACGACACAGGGAGGTGTCTATTCACCCCAGATCGAGCCTCTGTAGATCCTTACCCAAGACACTTGAGATAATTGTGCCCCTACCGGGTATCCCAGTAAGGTTTCTGGAAGTCAAGTCATTGCCAGGCAGGTCATTGCCTATGATCTTCGAGTTTTCCTTGTGCCAGAGTCTCCTATTAAGGCAGTTTTGCAGACAGGACATCCTCGCCACATCAGTCACATCAGTTTATGTGTGTCTGTTTGGTCTTGTACTAACGTACTAATTTGGTTAGTTTTCTTTCTCCTTTGTAGAAACCCAAACTAAATTCCTTTTTGGTAGGGAGGTGTTATGAACCCGATTCCATCGTCGGAGCATGGAGCAGCGACGTCAACGCCATCTGTGAATCTGCTCCCGAAAACCCCCACAAATTGGACAACGCCATCTAGTGATGACAGGATTATACCAGCAAGAGGCACTAGATTCCGGTCCTAGTCAGCTCGAGAGGTAGCTGGTGCTGACCTCTGGTGAGGTGGCACCTAGAAAATCAGCGCCATCTGTTATAGGAGGAGTTCTATATCTATGTCAGAGTACATAAGTGATGTTTCCTAGTGTCCCATGTACTGACCAGTGTACTGATGACGTGTCTGTATCCAGAGTCGATGTAGGGTTGCTGTTGTACGAGGACAGTCAGTCTACCCAGGGCAGCCAATAGCTCTCTATTCCATTCTGCTTTACGGAAGCAGTGAGCCGCCGCCGGAGATGAACTGTGTAGTGTTCTACTGTCTGCCTGTGAAGTGGCAGTGACAGAATTCGGCGTACCCGGGCTGGCTAGCGGAAGAGACGACTGACAGTAAGGTGCTACAGAGGAGCGTAACCAGCGAGTTGCAAGAAGCTCCTGCCAGGGGTTCGCTAACCTTGTATTTGTACGTGAAGAGGCCCAGCAGCGCAAGGCTGATGTTCTCTGCCAGCACCAGGCTGGAGAGTGATTGTGGGCATGCACGAAGAGCACCATATGAGACTGTGTTTTGGCTGGCCCGTGGCAAGGGTAGACTCGTTGGTGTTTCCCAGTACTGGTTGAGGACGGTACAGTGGTGAGGAAACACAGTAGCTGAGAAGACTGCATCGATTGAGCATCTTGGAACATTTAGTGTCCTATGAGAGAGACACTGGTGTACATATTAAGTGTAGTAATACTTCCTTTAGGATTATATGTGAGGTGATGGGAAAGTGTTTATATGTGAATATACTGTCTCCACTCGATCATCCGGACTATATGGGAAGGACCCCCAACCGGATTATCACGTTTTTCGGATAATGGTACTTTTTCACCTACGAGTCCAAAAGTGACCATTTCCAACAATTTTTATACAAACAACATAATTTGAATTGCCTTGCCACATATAATTATTAGATATTCAACTAGAAACCTCAACTTACCTTGTTGGTGTTCGTCTTCTTGATTGATGCCACACATCTTGAAGTTAAGAATTGTTAACAATTTACATAACCTATACTAACACAACACTAAAATTAACACTTAAAATTACTGTACAGTTCATTAAGCAAAGTTAGTTTTGACTGCCAGCTGCTGAAGCCTCACTGGTTGAAGGTGCGTGGCTTGCCTGTGGCGCCTCACTTGTTGAAGGCATGGCTGCCTGTGACGCCTCACTGGTTGAACAACACGTAACTTGTCTTTAATTGCCAGGACAACCTTCTTCCTCTTAACACCTCCAGAATGATTGATGCTGATACCAGACATAGTCTTGGCCAAAAATGTTTAAAGTTACTATGAAAATAAAAAAGATATTTAAAAAAATATTTCACTATTGGCGCAGCACTGTGACGCCTCACTCGTTGAGGTGTATAACAGTAACTTGTCTTTAATTGTTAGGACAACTTTCTTCCTCTTAACACCTACAGAACGATTGATGCTCCTACCAGACATAGTCTTGGCCAAAAATGTTCAAAGTTACTATGAAAATAAAAAAGTTATTTAAAAAAATATTTCACTAATGGCGCAGCACTGTGTATAACACGAGGGATGGACGCACATGGGTTGACCAGTGTTGGACGGGTCCACTTGGCGTGGGGCAGCTATACCACCTTACGTAGGCTGCCAGGAGAATATTTTTTAAGGAAACTTCAGCCTGTGCACATTGCTTTTAGAAAACTTATTTATTTGTTATTACATAATTACTAGTACTTATTTCATTTGTTTTTGTTCTAAAATTAATGGTAATTCCTGTACACAGGTGGTCCCTCCCGACGCTCTCCTCCCACCCTCCCGACACCAGACATAGTCTTGGCCAAAAATGTTCAAAGTTACTATGAAAATAAAAAAGTTATTTAAAAAAATATTTCACTAATGGCGCAGCACTGTGTATAACACGAGGGATGGACGCACATGGGTTGACCAGTGTTGGACGGGTCCACTTGGCGTGGGGCAGCTATACCACCTTACGTAGGCTGCCAGGAGAATATTTTTTAAGGAAACTTCAGCCTGTGCACATTGTTTTTAGAAAACTTATTTATTTGTTATTACATAATTACTAGTACTTATTTCATTTGTTTTTGTTCTAAAATTAATGGTAATTCCTGTACACAGGTGGTCCCTCCCGACGCTCTCCTCCCACCCTCCCGACACCACACCACACCCCCACCCCCTCCTACACCATGTGCCTCGAGTCACGGGCAGACGGGATTAATACCGTATGGCCCGCCTCATGTTTTCTTTTAATTTTATCCGTCCAAACTCTCGTTAATCCGGTTCCTGTGGCTATTTTGGCCGGATATTGTGATAACTTTATCCGACTGCGATTTTGGCCGTATTAAGGCGTTTTTCGGATGTTCGAATCCCGGATAATCGCGGGGTTACAGTATTGATATTTGATGAAGTGTCGTATTCAATGCACCTCCTCCATTGTGTTTTACTTGCATTACCGAGCTCACTTTTGAAAGCCACTACTAACTTGGGGCCGGATACCAGAACTTTAGTTCCACCAGCAAAGAACCCGGTTGCGACCCATTGTGGCCGTAACAGGGAAGCCGACGGGGCTTCCCTCAGAAAACTAACGTTGAATGTAATGAAACGCCATTTTCTGGGTGAGACCTGGGGCTTCTCGACATCCCTTCCTCCCTCTGGTCAGCGTTTTTTTCACATTTTTGACATCCAGCCTCGGAACTGATGGTGGATAGCCAGCACGGTAGGTCTTGGGCTCCCCCCTTCCCCCTCCTGGGGAGGGGGGAGCTGCACAGACAGCGGCGCGGCGACGTGTGATGTCATGATCCTTTGCTCGTTTTTTAAGGGAAGTTCTATTCACCTGTTCAGCTAGTGGTAGCAATTTTCACTAGAATGGGGGGTTTGTTTTGGGACACTTACCTTTCTGGGTAACAGGATCAGTAACAGTAACAGGGGCATCAGGGTGAAAGAAACCGCATTGTTTCTCGCCGGTGCCCGGGATCAAACCCGGGACCACAGGATCACGCGTCCAATGTTCTGTCCGCTCAGCCACCGGCTCCCCATTGTCTGCCATCGACCGGCTTGACCCGGTCGATGGCAGACATAGACTGCTTCCAACCACACGGGGATTTCTATAGGCCATTGCTCCCCTTGCCTCTCTGAAGGGGCCAGGTTCTGGCTCGTGGTCCCCGGTAGGCCCATAGAACTCCACATACATGACTGATGCTAAAGTCTGACATTAGCATATCAGCCTGGATAAGCTCCAGGGAGCCGAAGGGTCTCACCCAGAAAATGGAGTTTCATTACATTCAATGCTGTTTTTTTCCAGGCATTGGTTCAGGTTTGCATTTTCTAGTTGTTCTTCCCAGCTTATTTCTGTGAGGTCTTGGTTTATTTGCTCCCAGTTAATCTGCTTATTATTAAAATTGAATTTGCTGCATTGTTCTCTGGGATTCAGGACTGGTTGTGCGGGTCTACTCCCCATGCTTGTCAGAACTTCAATTAGGTTGTGATCTGAGTAACAGGTATTTGTAATCATTATGATTCTGACCAATTCATTTATTTATTTATTTATTTATTTATTTATTTATTATAATATATTAATAATTCATCATTATTAGTAAAAATGAGGTCCAGCATATTCTCTACTCTAGTTCTACTATTTGCTGGTTTAAATCAAATCAGTCGCACATTCGTAGCAGGTCATTTGCATGTGACTGTTCGAGGGGCATATTACGGGGTAAGTAAAAGTTGTTCAATTTTTTTTTTAATTTATTTACGAAAGGAGAATGGAAAGGGCTGCAACTGGTCCAAGTTTCAGCATCACACCCTAAATAGAAAGGGAGAAAAAAATACACAACGTATTATGCAATGAATTTTCAACATTTTCAAAAAATTTCAGGGAACACATGTGTCAACTATAATCATTTCTATAACACTCAGATATATAATTAGCATATAATAAAGGATTCTGTATAGCAGTTTTATAAAAAAAAAGTGTTTAGTGCAATAATACAATTATTCAAAGTTCCCCTCCCAAAAATATGCAATATATGATGTTTATAAATATTTATAAAATCAATAAATGGACTTTGGACTAAAATGACAATATCATATTGTAGAAGCACAAACTCTACATATAAGGTGTAATTTGCATGTAAATTGATTAATAAATGAAAGCTGTGAAACACCTTGAAGTTGTAAATTACTTACCTGAGTAAAAAAAAATCAAAGCTTGGCCACCTGTAGCTGAGCTTGACGTCGACCGATTTCGTTCATAATTGGCACCCTTTCAGATAGGCATCCGTTCAGCAAGGTGTATAAGTTCCATGCAAATCCCCTGATAACAAACAAAAAAAATTGTGAAAAAAAAATTATATATATTATATTTCAACCTCAAACGAACTGCCAATTTGTGAATGATGGCCCCTTGTATGCCATGATCCGTCAAAGGACACATCAATGTCAAGGATACCATCAATGGGTTCTCTATGTAACTGTTTTATGTAATGGTCAAATATTATACCGCAAGTGTTTTCTTTCACATCCGCCCATCTTGCATTAGCAGCATCTCTGACAACATTCTGCCACCTGCTATACACCTTCTGTGATACAAATTTCATCCTATTTATGGCACACAATCCTTTGTAAAACACGTGTCCTTGACCATTTAGCATGTTGTAGTACACTAATGTCCTCAGAATCTCGGAATTTGTCACCAATGGTCGTTTGACGGTAACATTACACTTATTAGAGGATTTGGTATTGTCAACATTATGTTCTTCAATAATGACTTTATGAAGTTGGGAATCATGTGCACAATACAGACATGGACAATTTTCATCTAGGTACTTTTCAAGGTCCCTATCTGTCACCATTAGCACTGTCGAACATGCATCTGCTTGACGTTTTATCCCTTCGAACTCATTATCACTGTCATCTGTTTCTGCTGTCTGTTCTCTAAATATTTTCAATCGCTTTTCGGCACTGCTTTGTGTATCTATACGCCTTTTCGAAACTGGGAGTCGCCACTGCCCTGTCATCCCCAGCAGTAGATGTAGATGGCACTGCCACACCATCCTCACCAGATGTAGATGGCACTGCCACACCATCCTCACCAGATGTAGATGGCACTGCCACACCATCCTCACCAGATGTAGATGGCACTGCCACACCATCCTCACCAGATGTAGATGGCACTGCCACACCATCCTCACCAGATGTAGATTGCACTGCCACACCATCCTCAGCAGTAGATGGCACTGCCACACCACCCTCACCAGATGTAGATGGCACTGTCGTGGCCGGTCCATACACACTGAGGCGTGGAGAGCGGGCTGGGGTTGAGGAGGGTGGTGTCGCTGGCACGCCTCTCACAGCTGAAGCCGGGAGGCCACCACAATCTTCACTCAATATTAATCTTCTTTGCGCTAAAGCGGCTTTCCTTTGCTGATAAAGACGGCGACCGAGTGCCAGATTTGCTGCTCTTATCTTCTGACACCTCCTCTTATATGTCATTCTGCCGTAGACGCAACAATTGCGATTTCCAGGAGCGAAAATAGAGAGCGCGTCGACAGAGAGTCCGCACTCAACAGGACACACCATGTGACTGCTGGCTGCTACCTCACTGATCCCCACTAGGGATAAGACGGTTGCCAATGAGTGTATATTTATTTGTCATACATACAGAGTTATTTACGACGTTATTACGAAAAATTTGATGTTTAGAATATACAACGCAATACCTTCTGCGTGCCCGAGCCGCGGGGCACTGGATTCTGCACAATTACGGCAGCAAATGTACCATAAATACATCACTTTATATCATAAAATTATTCGGTTTGAACCACAGTGTTGCCAGAACTACGTAGTATTTTTAGAACTTTTTCATAATTTTACAATTTCTCCCAAATTTTTTTCGTATAATGCCCCCTTCATTTAGGTTACTTCTCCGGTATTCACTCTGATATAACTGTATTAGCCAGGTGCTTCCATTTCAGGTGCCGCAGGTTGAAGTCCCCAAGTAGGATGATGTTTGGGGCTGGATTTGTGAGATTTTCTAAGCAGTGTTTTATTTTTATTAGTTTGTTTTTAACCTGCAAGCTGCTAAGGGCTATTTGGCCTTTGACACCCCTTCCCTGCCACAATAGTGCAGGGAAGTCTGGCAAAAAAGAGGCGCTGACTCAGCAAAAGTCAGAAGAGTTCTGCTCCACCACAGCTCTCAGGCGGGAGTTGCCACAATATAATTACTTAATTATTTCAATGTCAATGATTGATTTTTTCTTAGTTTTTTGTACTAATATTATTCAGTAGTGTGTAGTGTGATATATTTACATAATAAAATGTGTGAATCATTGCTGTACTAAAAATTATGGTGTGCATATTATTGATTCAATTATTATGTTCATAAAACAAATAAACAAATACTTTTGCAGTTATTACACGCTACATGAGGGGATTAGCTCATGACCTCAGGGAATACGATGTACTTGACTGCTGTAAACCCTCTCGACAGTGTAATATGTCTGCTCCCTGGAAAGTACAGAAAATAGACGTCGACATTGTACCCCTCAAGGTGAAAAAGTTACATCATGAACCGGGACAATTACGGTGCTTGTATGGAAGCATGATATCTCGGTTACCAAGAGGCAACAGTTTACATGTATATTGCGACGGGTTGGTGGCGGAGGATGGCAGGGCAGGGTGTGGTGTCCTAATAAGAGAATATACGGAGTTTGGCACTGTGGACAGGATAATTGAACTCCGGCTTAGTAATTATATATCATCCACACAAGCTGAACTGCAGGCCATTCTGGCGTGTTTGGAGGAAGTACGTCATGACGACAAAAATGTTTTTGTATTTGTCGATAGCCGAAGAGCACTTGAGTCCTTAAACAGTAGAAACCCAGTCTTCATCTCCATAGTTGAGGATTGTAAGAGAAGCATAACTGAGATACAGCTGAAAGGTCATAGTGTGAAATTCATGTGGATTCCATCTCATGTTGGAATAGTGCTCAATGAGGTGGCGGATGACTTGGCCAAACGTGCTACATCAAAACCACAAGTTGACATTGAATGTGAATTCACAATGAGACAAATAAGAAGCAAAATCAGAAATATTCAGGCACAGGCAGGAGTGGAGAGGAGAGATATAATGTATGAGAGAAGTCAAACCATGCAACACTACATGTATGAGAGTCAAAACACTCATTTCACTTAGGGAAAAGGAGAAATGCTTGGAGTGACTCTGTGTACATGCTGCTAAGGCTTGGGTACAAATATTACT
>WNGS01003388.1:15858352-15876650 GCA_020271785.1 Procambarus virginalis | reverse complement strand
GTACTGCTATTAGTGAATAAAAAACAAAACCAGCATGGTTGGAGGAGGATGTAAGCGAGTCAGGTGAGGTGAGGGAGGGAGCGGTGGCTAGTGGCTGATTGCCTGGTGTGTGGAGGCCACTCTTTACTGCCTTTTGACTCAGCATACCAACTTAGTGGATCGTTATGGTGAACAAAAATGAGATACTTATATATATAGTGTATATATAGTGTAATAACACCAAAAGGAGTATTGGGAAAAGTCATTTTAGTGAGGGAGGTGGCGACATCTGATGACTTGTCATGCTGTGTAAGGGTGGCCACTATGCTCTTTGGGCACTATACGAGCTTAGTTGAACAGTTATGGTGAACAAAACATGTAGATAATTATATATAACGTCTGTAGTGAATAAAAGCAAAAACAGTATAGTGGGAGGAGGATGCTGGCAAGTGAGGAGTTTTTGAGGGAGGGAGGGAGTGGTAGCGGAGTGACTGGCTGGCCACTCCTTGTTGCATTTTGACTCACAATATCAACTTAAGTGGTTCATTATGGCGAACAAAACATGCAGATACTTATATATAACCTTTGTATATAGTGTAAATTGAAATTGAAATTGAAATAAGTTTATTGATGTAAAATACACACAAAGGGATGAGGTAGCTCAAGCTATTCTCACCCCGTTCAGTACATATACACACATCACAAACCATAAACATATTACCAAACATTCTGAGAGAGAACATATACATTTCCTCCTTCACATGTAGTATGGTATCAGACCGTACACACAAAATACTTTTATGACCTAGGTATACTGTATAGACAAATTGCAAGAGACATGCAGATAAGTCAACAAAATATTACAGTCTTGGTGCAAAATTATTATATCTCTCAAGAATATCATCAACCTTTCCGTTGTGACACATCCAGGCTATTTGTTCATGAACAGTCCTTATCTCAGTGTTTCTATATACATTAATCAACGGACAATCAAGAACATAATGGGCAAGGGTGTGAGACCTTAACATGCCACATAGTTTACACTTCGTGTCATTATCAGACACCTATCCCATATTCCCGGGCTCTTGTAAACAGACACCATTTTTTTTTAAATCGTGAGCCAAATTCCCGGGTGTTAAGGGCTTCAGTATTGAGGGAGCTACCAAGCCTGACGCATGCAGCATGAGCTCACAGCATTGTTGTTCAGCTTGTGACCACAGCATCGCCTAAAAATGCCATAATATACTTGTTCATGCTATTATGTAGCGATGATATTATTACAGAAGACCCCCTGACTGTGATAAAACTGACCAGGGTTCTGATAATAGTAGGATTGTGGTGGTATTTAGCACTGTGCTCCATGGAGGGAGGAGTAAAGCTGTGGGAGGGAGGGTGGTGGCATTGTCTTCTGACTGTGTGTGGCCACCTTTTATTGACTGCACTCACCATATCAGCTTAGTGGTTCACTATGGTGAACACAAATGTAGATACTGTACTTATATATAACGTGTGTATAGAGGGTATAAATAGCAATAGGAGTAGGTTGGGAGCCGCCATTTTGATGAGGGAGGTGGCGTCGCCTGCACGACTTATCATGTTGTTTACTGCTGACCATTATGGTCTTTGGGCACCATACCAGTTTACTTGTACAAGTATGGTGAATAAAACAGGTAGATACTTATATATAATGTGTATATATAGCGTAATAACACCACAAACAGTATTGTTGGAAGAGAAATATTAGTGCGTCTGGCCTTGAGGGCGGCCGCCACAAGCTGACTGTGTGAGTAGCTACGTCTTTGTGCCTTTACTCACCATACAAGCTTAGATGTACAGTTATGGTGATCAAAACATGTAAATACTTATATATAACGTTTGTATATAAAAGCAAAAACAGTATGGTGGGAGGAGAATTGTGGCAAGTCAGGTGAGGTGAGGGAGGGAGGAGTGGCAGCCAGTAGCGGGCTGCCACTCAGCATACCAACTTAGTGGTTCGTTATGGTGAACACGAATGTAGATACTTATATATAGCGTCTGTATAAAGTGAATAAAAGCAAAAACAGTATTGTGGGAGGAGAATGTGGGTGAGTCAGATGACTTGAGGAAGGGCGTGAGTGGCTGGCTGGTACACGGCGGTCACTCCTCGTTACTTTTTGACTCATAATAGCAACTTAGTGGTTCGTTATGGTGAACAAAACACGCAGATACTTATATACAGTGGTACCTCGGAATGCGAGTGTCCCTGTATGCGAGTTTTTCGGAAGACGAGCAGGATTTCCTCGAAAATTATGTCTCGGAACGCGAGGGTTACCTCGGGACGCGAGTTTGTTGATACGCGTACAGGCCGACCTAGCGCGTGGTCGATCGGCGATCGTCGCCCCTCCGCCCCTCAGTTTACCATTGTCTCGCGCCCAGTGACTATCCCACATCAATTCTTCACCTGGATTTTCAGTGTTTTGTTGGATTTTTGGTCATTTGACTATACAGTTTGTTATTATATATCTCACCATGGGTCTCAAGAAAGCCATTGATAAGGTTCAACCTAAGAAAATAGCTGTGAGTAGAGGCAGTAGAGGATGTCCCTCCTTGATTAAGAAAATGTGTGAAGTATGGGAAGAACTGCAAAGTTTTGTTGAAAAAACTCACCCAGATAAAGCTGTAGCAGGCCGTTGCATTGACCTTTTAAATGATAATGTGATGTCTTACTACAGACAAGTGTTAAAATGTAGGGAAAAACAAGTGTCTTTAGAGAAATTCTTAGTAAGACAAGCAAGTCCTAGTGGTATGCAGGCAAAATGTGCCAGTGTGTGCATACCAGTGAAGTCCTCACTGCCTGATGTGATAATGGAAAGGGACTCCCCTTCCAAACAGTAACTCCTCTCCTCCTCCCCCCTCCTCACCATCTTCCATACGCCTACAGCATTCAAGAGCAAGGTAAGTAATAACTTGAACATAGTTTTGTAGGTTTATTTAGATGAATTAGGTATAAAAATTTAGTTTGATATGGGGTTTTTGGGGTAGTCAGGAACGGATTAATTCATTTCCCATTATTTCTTATGGGGAAATTAGCTTCAGAATACGAGTTTTTCGGAATAAGAGCTGTCTCCAGGAACGAATTAAACTCTTAAACTGAGGTACCACTTAACCTGTGTATATAGTGTAACAACCGACAAAGTATTTGTTCACTGTTTGATGAACATAATTGAATCAACAATAAGCACACCATATTTTTGAGTACAGCGATGATTCACACATTTCATAATATAAATATATCACACTACACACTATTGAATAATATTACAGCAAAACAAACTACGAAAAATCAATCAGAGACATTGAAATAATTAGGCAATTTTCTCTTTGTGGCAACTCTGGCCTGACAGCTGGCGATCAACAGACCGCCTGGGACGCATGCTGAGTGAGCGCCTATTTTGTGCCAGAATTCCCTGCCCTATAGCGGCCAATATATTCAACTTACGATTTTTTTATTATTTTCCCGTGATCAGTGAACACAAATTAACAGGTTAGGAAGAAAAAATAATTTTTTTTTGTTTTTTTTTGTATGCGCCTGTGGGTGTCAAATGGTATATAGCTATGCGCCATTTAAGGGTTAATAAATCATTTCTATAACTGGTGTTTTAATAACTCTTTATTATCCTAATTAACCCTTTAACTGCGCAATGCGCCTGCAGGCTCGCGTCTGGTTTGCGCAACGCGCCTCTGGGTATTTGTATTTTTCACGTTCGATTCAAAACTCCCGCGGCTACATGGGGTTCACATTAGCTTCCTCAAGGCTCTTGTAAACAGACGCCATCTTTAAAAAAAATCGTGGTCCACATTCCCGGGTGTGGGAGCCTCGGTAGTGAGTGAGCAACCAACGCTGGCGCTCGCAGCATAAGCGCACAGCAATGCTGTTCAGCGTGTGACCACAGCATCGCCTAATAATGTCAAAATATATATATAACTTGTATTATTTAGCCATGATAGTATTATAGAAGAGCCTGAGTGTGATAATGACTGGGTACAATGTTCAAATATCAGTGATTCAATGCTGTTCACGATGTTCACAGCGCTTGCCACAGCACCACAGCATTATTTCGTCCATCTAGGAATCTTCAAACAATTTCTTAGGTTCCTTTTCAAAATAAACGTATGGTCAATTATTCATTTACAGGAATTAGTGACCAGGATTGTGGTTATAATTAGCGTTGTGCGTAGTATTGTGGAAGGAGGAATTTTGGTGAGGGAGGGAGGGCGAGAATTGAGGTAGCCTCATTGCGTGTGTGTGTGTGTGTGTGTGTGTGGCTGCCACTCTTGTTTTGCTCACCATACTAGCTTAGTGGTTCGCTATTGGCAAAACATGTGTACATGGGTATATATAGTGTGTATATAGTGTAAGAACAGCAACAGGAGAATGTTGAGAGGAGCTATTTTGGTGAGGGATGTGACGTAATCGTAGCGTCGTCTGCTGTGTGATTTTTCATGCAGTGTATGGTGGCCACTGTACTGTTTGGACACAATACCGGCTTACTTGCATAGTTCTGGTAAATAAAACATGTAGATAGGTATATAGAACATGTGTAATAAGAACTATAACAGTATGGTGGGAGGAGCAATGTTGGCGAGTAAGATGTTGGAGTGAGGGAGACTGGCTGGGTGTGGCTGCTCTCACTCGAGGTGTTCTGAATGTGTTCATGGCCAAATGCTCCTATTGGCCCATACGAGGCAGCTGCTATTGGCATATACGAGGCAGCTGCTATTGGCCCATATGAGGCAGCTCCTATTGGCCCATATGAGGCAGCTCCTATTGGCCCATATGAGGCAGCTCCTATTGGCCCATACGAGGCAGCTCCTATTGGCGAAGTAGCTGCTATGCGATGTTCTGAATGTGTTGATGGTAAATGTATATGGTGTGTGACAGTGTATAGTGTGTACATATGTTGTAAATATACATAAATGAACATGAAACATTGGTGTGAATAACTGTATGATGGGAGGGGGCAAAGTTGGCGAATACAATGTTGGAGAAGTGAGGGAAGGCTGGCTGGGTGTGGCAGCTCTCACTCGCGGTGTTCTGAGTGTGTTGATGGTGAATGTATATAGTGTGTGACAGTGTATAGTGTGTAAATAGACTGTATATATACATAAATTAGCATGATACATAGTAAATATGTGCTGCAAATGTGTACACAAGTGTCATGCACGTAACACAGTGTCTTCGGACAGTACGGATGTTTTACATCCATAATATAGTGTACGTGTTCACTATACATAGGATTAGCACGTAAAAACAAATAAAATGTATTTGGAACTGTGCGAAAAAAATGAACGAAAATATATTCGCGGCAACTCGAGCACCCCACCCGCCCCGGGAGCACAGGGAATGATGACGTCACGCCCCAACTTACGGACCCCATAGCAGCCAAAGTAAGTACAATTTCGACCTTTTTTTTACATAGCCATACTGAGGGAAGGGTTTTTGACACTTTAAAAAGAAAAAAGAATTTTTTCCAGAGAATTTATTTCCTGCGCACCACGGGGGTGTCATATTTGGAGGCAACGCAGTTAAAGGGTTAACCCCTTAACTGCGTTGCCTCCAAATATGACACCCCCGCAGTGCGCAGGAAATAAATTCTCTGGAAAAAAATATTTTATCTTTTTAAAGTGTCAGAAACCCTTCCTTCAGTATGGGTATGTAGAAAAAAAAATTGAAATTGTACTTACTTTGGCTGCTATGGGGTCTGTAAGTTGGGGTGTGACGTCATCATTCCCTGTGCGCCAGTGCAGTAAGCTCCCGGGGCCGGCGGGGCGCGCGAGTTGCCGCGAATATATTTTCGTTCAGTTTTTTGCACAGTTCCAAATACATTTTTATTTGTTTTTACATGCTAATCCTATGTATAATGAACACATATACTATATTATGGTAGTAAAACATCTGTACTGTCCGAAGATATTGTGTTACATGCATGACACTTGTGTACACATATGCTGCACATATTTACTATGTATCATGCTAATTTATGTATATATACAATCTATTCACACACTATACACTGTCACACACTATATACATTCACCATCAACACATTCAGAACACCTCGAGTGAGAGCAGCCACACCCAGCCAGTCTCCCTCACTCCAACATCTTACTCGCCATATAACATATTTACACATGTTATATATACCTATCTACATGTTTTATTTACCAGAACCATGCAAGTAAGCCGGTATTGTGTCCAAACAGTACAGTGGCCACCATACACTGCATGAGAAATCACACAGCAGACGACACTACAATTACAACGTCACCTCCCTCACCAAAATAGCTCATATGGGCCAATAGCAGCTGCCTCGTATGGGCCAATAGCAGCTGCCTCGTATGGGCCAATAGCAGCTGCCTCGTATGGGCCAATAGCAGCTGCCTCGTGTGAGCCAATAGCAGCTGCCTCGTATAGGCCAATAGCAGCTGCCTCATATGGGCCAATAGCAGCTGCCTCATATGGGCCAATAGCAGCTGCCTCGTATGGATCAGACAGAACACGAAACAATGGGTATAAATTGGATAAGTTTAGATTTAGGAAAGACTTGGGTAAATACTGGTTCAGTAACAGGGTTGTTGATTTGCGGAACCAATTGCCACATAACATGGTGGAGGTGGGGTCCCTTGAGTGTTTCAAGCGTGGGTTGGACATGTATATGAGTGGGATTGGGTGGTTATAAATAGGAGCTGCCTCGTATGGGCCAATAGGCCTTCTGCAGGTACCTTTGTTCTTATGTTCTTAGCTCCTATCAACATACTCCTGTTGCTGTTATGAAAAATCACACAGCAGACGACACTACGATTACAACGTAACCTCCCTCACCAAAATAGCTCCTCTCAACATTCTCCTGTTGCTGTTCTTACACTATATACACACACTGTATGTACCCATGTACATATGTGTTGCCCATAGCGAACCACTAAGCTAGTATGGTGAGCAAAACAAGAGTGGCAGCCACACAAACACACACAATGAGGCTACCTCAATTCTCGCCCTCCCTCCCTCACCAAAATTCCTCCTTCCACAATACTACGCACAATGCTAATTATAACCACAATCCTGCTATTATCACAATCCTGGTCACTAATTCCTGTAAATGAATATTGATCACACACGTTTATTTTGAAAGGAACCTAAGAAGTCATTTGAAGATTCCTAGATGGACGAAATAATGCTCTGGTGCTGTGGCTAGCGGCTAACATCGTGAACAGCATTGAATCACTGATATTTGAACATTGTACCCAGTCATTATCACACTCAGGCTCTTCTATATACTATCATGGCTAAATAATACAAGTTATATATATTTTTGACATTATTAGGCGATGCTGTGGTCACACGCTGAACAGCAGTGCTGTGCGCTCATGCTGCGAGCGCCAGCCTTGGTTGCTCACTCACTACTGAGGCTCCCACACCCGGAATGTGGACCACGATTTTTTTTAAAGATGGCGTCTGTTTACAAGAGCCTGAGGAAGCTGATGTGAACCCCATGTAGCCGCGGGAGTTTTGAATGGAACGTGAAAAATACAAATACCCGGAGGTGCGTTGCGCAAACCAACGTGAGCCTGCAGCGCGTTGCGCAGTTTAAGGGTTAAANTTTTTCCACATAGCTACCAATGTTATATACTGTAATATGTCATGAGATCTTGCTTAAGTTTTCTAGCACTTACAGAAATATATTAACAGAAAATAATACTCAAACAGTATTGGTGAGATATAATTTTCAAGAAATAACGTTGACTTTAATCATTATAATGTTTTATTCTATGTACAGTACAGTATGTCACTGTCTATTTGTTTTTACCAATTTGCAGTTACTGGCAGAAAGCTATGCTAATAGTGTTCCAACATCCTTGTATATTTTACTATTAATAATTATAGTCTTGTAAAATAAACTGATTTCAGTAGAAACAGAACCGTTTTGTATTACACCCAAGTTGTTCCAAGATAAGCTTTCAAACTTTTTCTTGTAATTTTTATTTATTTTGCATAATTTGCGATTTTGATGGTTCAGTACTTTTATGCTGCATTTGTTTCACTGAAGAATTTGTGCATATAATCCACCTTATTAAGTTAGGTATAGAATGATATAATTTCCTTCTTAAAAGGCACACTGATACTCCACTAAACTTTTCTTTGTCATATTACCTGGGAAGAAAATAAGATTTAATACTGAATAGTAACAAATATTCCGATGTAGAATGGCTTTGGTGTAAAAGAGGATCAATTTATGACTGTTTTTATAAACATTAAATTATTAAAAAATAAATCCCTCTACAAAATTCATTTTTGCTACTGCATCATCAACATACAGGTACTTATTTAATAATAAGAATAGCACTCATATAGGCCTTTCAGCGTCTATGGCAATTACTTTATCTAAGAGAACTATTATGATGTGTAATTGCATGTTTATTCAATGCGCTCTTTGTTGTAGAACGGTATGGGCAGTGAATACAAAAGTAAGGCTTCTCCCCTGTATGAGTATGCATATGTGTCTTCAAATTTGTTTTTTTGTTGAACAATAAGGGCAATGATGGCAGGAGAAGGGCTTCTCCCCAGTGTGAGCTCGCATGTGGTCTCTCAGGTGCGTGTGATTAGCGGTGCTGTAGGCACAAAGTGGGCACAGATGCATCTTCATCACTGAGTAAGTGGTGAGTAAAGAGATTCATCCACCACAACAAGGATGGTCTGGCCCGAGTGATCAGCTGACTGGCAACACGTGGCTGGTGCCGTTGCTGCCTCAATGCTTCACTCACTCACTCGCTGCTTTGCTGCTTTTCACATAATTACCTGAGAAAATGTTACCATTTCAGTGACTTGTAACACATTGCTCTATCATATTGCATAGTCAAAATGAAGAATTCATAATAAATTGTGGTGTCAGGGGTGAGGGTATTGTATTAGGGAAAGAGGGGAGGGGGGCAGCTACCCCAGTCAACATTTGTATTTATTAATAATGTACAGTGGTACCTTTTGTTCACGGTCGTAATCCATTCCCAGAGACACGTAGTCATCCAAAAAAATTTTATCTAAAGCAAATTTTCCCATAAGAAATAATGTAATTGAATTAATCCTTTCCACACCCCCAAATTAATATTAATTAAAAATACGTTTTATACAGAATACTACTCATATTTTTCATACACAAAACAATCGGGTATAAATATAAACCATAAATACACTAAGTGAACATTTAAATACACTTCACCTTTACTGATAATTCTTGTTGGCGTATGGGAGACGGTGAGGAGCGAGGAGCGGTGGTGGTGTACAGGGAGGGTGAGGAGGAGGGAGGTGAGACCATTCCCTGCTCACCTAAAGCATGTTAATCATATCTGCATCACTGGCTCCAAATTTTCCTTTCAAACATTTCACTGCCTCTGTTATGTGGCAGGCAGTCAGAACCAGTCACTTAGTCACAAGTCAGTCATGCATTTTAAGCATTCACAGTTGTGGTAGCAACCGGTTAGGCATTTACAGTCAATCAGGCTTTCACAGTCAGTAAACAACAAGAGTTTAATATCAGGCAGTCTGCCTCCAATCCACCAGTATGGTGAATTGGAAGCAAGGAAGCATTCTGTATTAATAAGATCCAGATGTGTCTGGAGGGATGGGGGGCGGGGAGGGTCCAGTGGCGGGATGGGAGTAGAAGGGAGGGGTGTGGGGGATGGAGTTCTCCCCACCATCCATCCAGTCCCCCTCCTCCATCCAGTCCCTCCCCCCCACTATCCATCCATCCACTTCCTCCCACCATCCATCTATCCAGTTCCCACTATCCATCCATCCTGTTCCCTCTACTGTCCATCCATCCATCCAGTCCCCCCTCCATCCATCCAGTCCCCCTCCATCCATCCAGTCCCCCCTCCATCCATCCAGTCCCCCCTCCATCCATCCAGTCCCCCCTCCATCCATCCAGTCCCCCCTCCATCCATCCAGTCCCCCCACCATCCATCCAGTCCCCCCACCATCCATCCAGTCCCCCTCTTCACCATTAATCCAGTCCCCCCTCACCATTAATCCAGTCCCCCTTTCACCATCACTCCATCCACCCCCCTATCTATCTATCCATCCATCCATCCACCCCCTATCTATCCATCCATCCATCCAGTTCCGCCCACCATCCATCCAGTTCCCCCCATCCAGTTCTGCCCACCATCCATCCATCCAGTTCCACTCACCATCCATCCATCCATCCAGTCCCACCATCAGTATAGTGTGGAGGAAGAGCTTGGACACAGGGGAGATACCAGATGCACTTAAAGCAGCAGACATTGCCCCTCTACACAAGGGTAGTAGCAAAGCATTAGCAAAGAATTATAGACCAGTTGCACTAACGTCCCACATAATAAAAGTATTTGAGAGAGTGATCAGGAGTCAGGTCACTAGATTCATGGAAACCAATGACCTCCACAATCCAGGCCAACATGGATTTAGAGCAGGAAGATCATGTCTCTCACAGCTACTTGACCACTATGACAAAATCACTGAGGCATTAGAGGAAAAACATAATGCAGATGTCGTGTACACAGATTTTGCAAAGGCATTTGACAAATGTGACCGTGGAGTGATTGCACACAAAATGAGGTCAATGGGTATAACTGGTAAAGTAGGACGCTGGATACTCAATTTCCTGTCGAACAGAACACAAAGAGTAACAGTCAATCAAGTAAAATCGAGTCCGAGCGCAGTTAAAAGCTCTGTACCTCAAGGTACAGTCCTTGCACCACTGCTGTTCCTTATTCTCGTATCAGATATAGACAAAAACACAAGTCCCAGCTTCGTGTCATCCTTTGATACAAAAATTAGCATGAAAATTACCTCTGCTGAAGACATTGATAAACTACAAACAGATATTAACAAAGTTTTCGATTGGGCAGCAGAAAATAACATGATGTTTAACGGTGATAAATTCCAGGTACTCAGATACGGCAAAAATGAGGATCTTAAACATAATACAGGGTACAAAACACAATCGAATCTGCCCATAGTAGGAAAACAGCATGTCAAGGATTTGGGAATAATGATGTCTGACGACCTAACGTTTAGGGAGCATAACCAAGCAAGTATTGCTTCAGCCAGAAAAATGATAGGATGGATTACAAGAACCTTCAAGTCCAGAGATCCCATCACAATGGTTGTACTCTTCAAATCACTTGTGTTGTCCCGTCTTGAGTACTGCTCAGTACTCACTTCCCCCTTCAGAGCAGGAGAGATTGCTGAAATTGAGGGAATACAGAGAACATATACGGCACGCATAGATGAGATAAAGCACCTAAATTATTGGGATCGACTCAAAGCTCTCCAAATGTACTCACTAGAAAGGAGACGAGAGAGATACCATACACATGGAAAATACTGGAGGGACAGGTCCCAAATCTGCACAGTAAAATAACAACGTATTGGAGTGAATGACATGGAAGAAAATGCAGAATAGAACCAGTGAAGAGCAGAGGTGCCATGAGCACAATCAGAGAACACTGTTTGAACATCAGAGGTCCACGGTTGTTCAACGTCCTACCAGCGAGCATCAGAAATATTACAGGAACAACCGTAGACATCTTCAAGAGGAAACTAGATTGTTTCCTTCAAGGAGTGCCGGACCAACTGGGCTGTGGTGGGTATGTGGGCCTGCGGGCCGCTCCAAGCAAGAGCCTGGTGGACCAAACTCTCACAAGTCAAGTCTGGCCTCGGGCCGGGCTTGGGGAGTAGAAGAACTCCCAGAACCCCATCAACCAGGTATCAACCAGGTATCCATCCAGTCTCTCCATCCATCCAGTCCCCCCCATCCATCCATCCAGTTCCCCCCCATCCATCCATCCAGTCCCTCCACCATCCATCCAGTCCTCCCACTATCCATCCATCCTCCCTATCCATCCATCCTCCCTATCCATCCATCGATCCAGTTTCCCCTCCATCAAGTTCCCCCACCATCCATCCAGTTCCCCCCACTATCCATCCATCCAGTCCCCTTCACCATCCATCCAGTCCCCTCACCATCCATCCAGTCCTCACATCATCTATCTTGGGATCCATGGTATGATATATAATAAGAACTTTTTGTTAAAAAAGCAGACAATGAAATTCTTCACAAAGAATTCAAAGCGTGACTGCGGTCGTCATTACACGCCATAGACTTGTAAACAAACTGAGAGCGCCTCACCCCGCACCCCTAGCACCACACGCTCGTTCGACCCATACGCGTATGAACAGATGTCTTGTTCTAAATAAACCGTCATGTTCCAATTCAAATTTTATGACAAATTTGACGTGTTCCAAAAAATCGTCTTCTAGGGCAGTCGTCAACTGAGGTTCCATTGTACAGTACAACCTCGATTCAACATACCCCGATTCAATGAACCTCTGGCTAGTTTGCACACTTTTCAGGCCGGATCTACTCACCCAGTTCGACGAACAATGGTTTACCGAAGTGGGGGATGTTCGGATTTGCTTATGATGTCTAGACAGACCTCATAGACTGGTGGAAAACTTTCCCATTCTATCACAGATTACAATAAATAATTCCCTCATATGACAAGTTCGATCACACAAGTGGACTACACAAGTGGACCACACAAGTGGACCACACAAGTGGACCACACAAGTGGACCACACAAGTGGACCATAATTGGTCCACAAGCTTACGATGTTGGGACAGAGTTCACAGAGTGGTGGAAAACTTTTTCATTTTATCACAGATTACAATTAATAATTCCTTCATAAGACAAGTTGGATCACACAAGTGGACCACACAACAAGAGAACCATATGAACCAAACACCAGCCAGAGTGGGCCACACAAGTGAAGAAATGAATTTCCATGATTTTTGTTCACTGATTTGTGGCACACGTATCTTTGTAAATTATTTTAAAGGCTGAAGCGTGATTAGCTAGCTACATGTGGTAAAATCTGCTTATAGACATTTTCTGTGATGAAACAAGATGAGTGAGGGTGGACAGATAAGGGAATACTATACTGTAAACCTCACTTGGTTTTCCTTCTGTGTCATCATAGTTCAGTGACTCATGACTTCAAAAGTTTCAGATTAATAAATCATTTGTAAAACCAGTGTTTTAATAGCTTTTTATTATCCTGATTAAGCTAAACTAAATAAAACCAAAAATATACTGTAATATGATAGACATCTGCTATTTGAGGAATTTTTAATGTTATTGGAACAACAACTCCAGCACGAGGGGACGGGAATTCCAGTACGAGACGGGTCTAATTCTTGTACACACAGCACCATGTATATTTCGCTCAATTTTGTCACCACAGTTCAGTGACCTATGGCCTCGAAATAATCAAATTAATAAATCGGTTCTAAAATAAGGTTTTATATCTCTTATCCTAACAATGTTACTAAACTAAATATATAACCCAAAATATATAATTTGATGTAAATCCAATATATGAGAGAAATTATGTTACTTGATCTGGCTTAAACACCAGCCTACTGCAGGGTTTAAAGACCTAGTTTGCGTTCATACAGTAGGCACCCAGTGCCGTTAGCTTTGTCTGCGAGTGACGTGTTTGTCCGCCGGTGGAAGGATACTCGTAATAACCCACCAGCTTTTATCAACACCTAAGGATGATGAAAGATATTTGTCTCAAGGACATGACAGAAGGAAGGAAACAAACAAAAATGAGTCAATATTTTTCACAAACTAGTAGCAGGAAATCAACCAGCACAGCCGTACCCAGCACAAGCACAGCCGTACCCAGCACGAGCACAGCTGCATCCAGCACCAGCACAGCCGTACCCAGCACCAACACAGCCGTAACCAGCACCAGAACAGCTGTACCCAGCACTAGCACAGCCGTACCCAGCATCAGCTCAGAAGAAGCTGAAGCAAACACAGCAGCAGCGAGCACCAGCTAAGCTGATGCAGACATCTAAAAACATTGTGTGTGGAGTGAACAGTTAGAACAAGTGTTAAATTCAAGTGTGTGCATAGTATTAAAATTAAAGTTGCAGTAATTTTAGTGTACAATAGTTTTCATATACTGTATTGTAGTACTCAACATACAATACAGTATATTAAAACTATACTCAACATACAGTAGAACTACTTAATCAACACAGTGCTAACGCGTAATACACTACAGTACGTATTTACTGTACAGCATTCACAACTTCATGAGATTTCAAGGTGGACATAACTCCAACAATAAGGTAAATAACAAATGTAACAGTATATTTTAGTAGAGTAGTAATACAGTGGTACCTCGGAATGCGAGTGTCCCTGTATGCGAGTTTTTCAGAAGACGAGCAGGATTTCCTCGAAAATTATGTCTCGGAACGCGAGGGTTACCTCGGGACGCGAGTTTGTTGATACGCGTACAGGCCGACCTAGCGTGTGATCGATCGGCGATCGTCGCCCCTCCGCCCCTCAGTTTACCATTGTCTCGTGCCCAGTGACTATCCCACATCAATTCTTCACCTGGATTTTCAGTGTTTTGTTGGATTTTTGGTCATTTGACTATACAGTTTGTTATTATATATCTCACCATGGGTCTCAAGAAAGCCATTGATAAGGTTCAACCTAAGAAAATAGCTGTGAGTAGAGGCAGTAGAGGATGTCCCTCCTTGATTAAGAAAATGTGTGAAGTATGGGAAGAACTGCAAAGTTTTGTTGAAAAAACTCACCCAGATAAAGCTGTAGCAGGCCGTTGCATTGACCTTTTAAATGATAATGTGATGTCTTACTACAGACAAGTGTTAAAATGTAGGGAAAAACAAGTGTCTTTAGAGAAATTCTTAGTAAGACAAGCAAGTCCTAGTGGTATGCAGGCAAAATGTGCCAGTGTGTGCATACCAGTGAAGTCCTCACTGCCTGATGTGATAATGGAAAGGGACTCCCCTTCCAAACAGTAACTCCTCTCCTCCTCCCCCCTCCTCACCATCTTCCATACGCCTACAACATTCAAGAGCAAGGTAAGTAATAACTTGAACATAGTTTTGTAGGTTTATTTAGATGAATTAGGTACAAAAATTTAGTTTGATATGGGGTTTTTGGGGTAGTCAGGAACGGATTAATTCATTTCCCATTATTTCTTATGGGGAAATTAGCTTCAGAATACGAGTTTTTCAGAATAAGAGCTGTCTCCAGGAACGAATTAAACTCTTAAACTGAGGTACCACTGTATATAGGTACAGTATATAATATGATAATGCATTTTTATTGTGTACAAGAAAAAAAAAGACACTGACGCAAACGCCTCCTGAAGGTCACCTCTTGCAACGAATCCAACACTCCAACACACTAGGGTTGGTCCCATTTAGTGCATTGAATCAAGGTTGTACTGTACTCTATATATTCATTATTTTGAACTGTATATTCGTTATTCATATTAATAAAGCATTTTTATTTCATTTATTATTTGCTGGAAGCATCTGAGTATGTAATTGTTGATATAAAACAATCTATTTCATGATACTGAAAGTCTGCAGCGATTTCATGATACTGAAAGTCTGCAGCGAGGCTAGGGATGGGTGGGTCAAACTTGCAGTGTATGCCTGGCCTGGCCCAAGTCCTGGCCTAAGTCCTGGCCTGAGACCTTATCTGGCCTGAGGTATGGCCTGGCCTGAGACCCTATTTAGCCTGAGGCCTGGTCTAGTCTGAGGCCTGAGGCCTGATCTGGCCTGAAGCCTGGTTTGGCACCAGGTTGGAAGGTGAAGGTTCGCGGGTTAGGGGACAGACGCGTCGTCGTCGCGCTCCGTGAAAACACTGGAATAAACCGGGCTTTTTTAGGATTACAACCATGGATTACGGCCACAGTGATCACCAAGTGCATAGTGACCCGTAGGAAAGTTGAATACAGAAATTAACAATGGAACTATGAGTTAAATACAGAATAAACGTGGGACCACGTGGTGAGCCAGTGCCACCAGGCTCATGTGTACAGGCAAAAGCGATATATATCAAATATAGCGAGCAGTGATACGGTGAACAGTGAAGTGGAACGTGTAACATAACATATAAATTGGTGAATAGTGTTAGAGAACATTACATGAAAAAGTATAAATGTAAAGTTGTGGAGGAGGCATCACACTTGTGTTTACACCACAGCCACGAGGCCTACACAGTGTAGGGGAGTCCCTCAGTAGCAGTATACTCCCTCAGTGATAATATACCAGCAATATATACTGTAATACGGGCAAGTAGGTTTAGGAACTAGTAATAGAGTAAGTTAATAACATTGTAAGCCGGAAGAAAACAGAAATTCCCTTAGGAAAATACAGGCAAATAATCAGTGTATAAATCAAGTAACTGGCAACCGGTGACATCCTGCCCCCCCCCCCCCGACCTAGGACAACAACGGTCAACTAGACGGTCCCAAGAGGACCATATTTTCTCCACAAGGCGATAAGTACCCCCACATAAACTTTAACAAATAAACATATGTAATATTATAAATATACTGTATACATATTATATATACATATATATAATATTATAAATATATGCATATAATATTATAACATCACAAACCCAACATGGAGGTGTGTGGAGGCTGCCATAAGGCACTTCGGAAGACTGTTGTAGGCATTGTATGTAACATTTGTAACATAAGATTTCACCTAAGTTGTACAGGATTACCTACACAATATGCAAACCGGGACGGTACCTACTGGATCTGTCAAAGTGACAGACAGGTGTGGGAAAACATTGCCAAACTAATGAATGACATTCCTGAAGTACACAGGCTACAATTCACACAAAAACTACCAGAAATATATGCAGAGTATATAAAGACAGCAACGAACTCTGAGCACAACCCAGGGATTGAGAAATTAGAGAGTCAAAGTAGCAATGTAGAAGGACATAGCGTCGAGGTACACAAAATGAAGGCAATATTGTAGAGCAAACTGGTGATATGAATAAGGAGATAAAAAATGAGACGATGAGAAAGACGAAAGCAACAAGGCGAAGATAAGGGTAATACCGAGAATAAATGCAGAAACGAGAAAGTTGGAACAAAAATCACAGAGGTAGCCAAGTCGTACACGGATACAAACAAGAATAATGCAATCACAGATGAAAATATTTGCAGGTATTATGCAAAAGGACAGTGCAGATATGGGCCCAGAGGCACGGAATGCTCTTCATGCACCCACGGAAATGCCGGAACTGGTTAGGGAAAGGCAGATGTCGTTTTGATACTGAGTGTAGATATTTTCACCCTAAGCTATGCAAACTCTCAGTTAATGAGAGGAAATGCTACGATCTTCATTGCCCCGATTTCCACGTCAGAGGTACACAGCGCTATATAAGAGAGGAAGTCCATATAATAGCCCTGAACATTTTTTAGAGGCAGGCAGAAACAGAGGGAGAAACAGACAGGCAGAAACGTGGCAGGAGTACGGATGGAGAGGGGGAAATGCCCGAGACTGGACTACATTTCGTCATCAAGCCCACACATACTACACCCCCCAACTACACAGAGACTACCACACTCCCCAATCACTTCCAAAACTGGACAAACCATTGCCACAACAACACACCCTGGGTCAGGGTAGAGAGGAGGGAGAACCACCAAAACCTTCCAGAAGTGACACACAATATGGACAATCATTCATTTTTGCGAACATTCAAGGTCTAAAGCCAAAGTCAAGAATAAAGTCAAGTTCATAAGGTGTCTCTATTAGAGTCAAACTCCATATTTGGGGCATTCACGAAACTCATACAAAAGATTACATGGATGGTGAAATCTGGATTCCAAATTATAATTTATACAGATGTGATAGAAAAACTAGGTCAAATGGGGAGTAGGTCTGTATATTAAGAGGACCTGGTATGCACAGAACTACTAAACTCAACTAATGAGGTGGTAGAGGTACTTGGAATTAAGGTAGAGAAACTAAACCTAATTATTATTTTAATATATAAACCGCCAGATACAACGGTTGAGGAATTCACAGAGCAGATGCACAAAATAGAGAACATACTTGATGACCTAGCAAACCAGCTCCAGATATTATCTTCCTTGGAGATTTCAATTTACCGAGTCTAAGATGGAGAATGGCAAACACAAATATCATAGCAGGGAATGACCGGGAAATAACCAGCCACAGGTCAGAGAACTTTTGAGATTCTGTGACAAATTCTCGCTCAATCAACAGATTACAGAACCAACTAGGAACGAAAACACACTAGACTTGTTATTCACAAACAATGATGAACTAATCAGAGACATAACAATCTCAGATACTTCATACTCAGACCATAAGCTCATTGAAGGCGAACTAGCATAAATAACGGTATAGATCTAAGA
>WNGS01003388.1:15832899-15845394 GCA_020271785.1 Procambarus virginalis | reverse complement strand
TTCATATTACAGTATATTTTCGGTTTTATTTAGTTTAGTTTAATTAGGATATAAAAAGCTATTAAAACACTGGTTTTAGAAATTATTTATTAATATGACACTTTCAAAAGTCATGGGTCACTGAACGATGACGACACACAGACGAAAGTGAGTGAAACCTCACTGTAAAGTGAGGTTTATAGGACAGTATTCTCTTATCTGTCACCCTCACTCATCTTGTTTCATCACAGAAATGTCTATAAGAAGATTTTACCACATGTAGCTAGGTAATCACACTTCATCCTTTAAAATTAATGTACAAAAATACGTGTGCCCCAAATCAGTGAACGAAAATCATGGAAACTCAGTTGTTCATTTGCGTGGATCACGGCTGGTGTTGTGTGGACCATTTTGGCTGGGTGTTTGGTCATATGGTTCACTTGTGTGATCCAACTTCTTATGAAGGAATATTAATGTAATCTGTGATAGAATGAGAAAGTTTTCCACCACTCAGTGAACTGTCCCAAAATTGTAAGCTTGTGGACCATTGTGGTCCACATGTGTGGTCCACTTGGTGGTCCACTTGTGTGGTCCACTTGTGTGATCCACTTGTGTGATCCAACTTGTCATATGAGAGAATTACTAATTGTAATCTGTGACAGAATGGGAAAGTTTTCCACCAGTCTGTGAACTCTGTCTGGACATCGTAAGCAAATCCGAACATCCCTCGCTTCGGCCAACCATTGTTCGTCGAACCGGGTGAGTAAATTCGGCCTGAAAAGTGTGCGAACTAGCCGGAGATTCGTTTGAATCGGGGTACGTTGAATCGAGGTTGTACTGTATTAAGTATTTGTGGTCTTTGTTTCGTGATTGTTCTTATGCCTTTTGCCACTTTAGCCCTCATAATGTCCTTTTTCTTGGCAATTATAGTGCATATCGTTGATGTGGATTTGCTGTACTACCTACAAAGTTCAACAACACATGCACCATTTTCATGCTTACGAATGATCTCTTGTTTTTCCTCTATTGTCATCCTCACATGTGATTTCTTGCCTTGCTCCTTACCACTGGCTTTCTTGGGACCCATGGTGAGATATATAATAACAACTTTTATGGTCAAATGGCCAAAAGTCCGACAAACACTGTAAATCCTGGTGAAGAATTCAGGCGGGATAGTCACTGGGCACGAGGCACTGATAAACTGAGGGGCGATCACTGTGCCACCATGCATTAGGTCGGCCTGCACGCGTATCAACACCCTCGTATTCCGATGTAAATTTTCTGAGCAAATCCTGCTCGTAATCCGAGAAACTCTTAAACAGGGACGCTCGTAATCCGAGGTACCACTGTATGATTCATCAAAGTGTAAACAGTTGTACAGTGTTTTATTTTGCTTTACCCAATGTTTCCAGGGTGAAATGGTTAAATGATGATAAAATGGTGTCAGGGGAGGTAGGTGGTGTCATTGGTGAGGGTTGGAGGCAGGGGGGGGGGTCAAGTGGTGTCAGTAGTTAGGGTTAGTGTCAGGGGGCAGGTGATGGAAGTTATTCTCATTGGAGGCAGGTGGAGTTAGTTTTGGAAGCTGTTGTCAGGGATGCAGGTGGTGTCAGTGCTGGAAGTTGTTGTCAGGGGGAGGCAGGTGATGTAAGTTGTCATGGAAAGTAGATGATGTCAGTAATGGAAGTTGTTGCCATGGGAGGTAGATGGTGTCAGGGGAGGTAGGTGGTGGTGGATGTTATCATCATGGAATCATGGAAGGCAGATGGTATCAGGGGTGGAAGTTGTCAGGGAAGGCAGTTGGTGTCAGTGGTGGTAGTTGTTGTCCAGGGAGGCAGATGGTGTCAGTGGTGGTAGTGTTGTCCAGGGAGGCAGATGGTGTCAGTGGGGGAAGTTGTCAGGAGAGGCAGGTGGTGTCAGTGGTGGAAGTTGTTGTCCTGGGAGGCAGATGGTATCAGGGGTGGAAGTTGTCAGGAAAGGCAGGTGGTGTTAGTAGTGAGTGTAAATGAAGGCAGATAGTGTCAGGGGGAGGCAGGTGGTGTCAGTGGTGAAGTCAGAAGAGGCAGGTTGGTTTAGTGGTGAGTGTCAGGGAAGGTGGTGGTGTCAGTGGCTATCTTGAGATGATTTCGGGGCTTTTAGTGTCCCCGCAGCCCAGTCCTCGACCAGGCCTCCACCCCCAGGAAGCAGCCCATGACAACTGACTAACACCCAGGTACCTATTTTACTGCTAGGTAACAGGGGCATAGGGTGAAAGAAACTCTGCCCATTGTTTCTCGCCGGCACCTGGGATCGAACCCAGGACTACAGGATCACAAGTCCAGTGTGCTGTCCGCTCGGCCGACCGGCTCCCTCAAATCAGGCTACTCAAATCCTCTTCACAGCTCCTACTGATTTTCTCATTAATACATCACATTAATGTGATTTTATTGTGTATTAAATTATTTTCAGTGGCAAATCATTCACATATACAGCCTATTGTCTATTAAATTCAGTTGATAAACACTTCATTACTGTATAAGAGTAGTGTTACCTTGTGGTGATTCTGAGGATCGATGTCCCTCCCACCCAGTCACTGACCAGGCTTCCTGGTTGGTGGGTTGGTCAACCAACCAAGCTTGCAATAACAAGCATTTAATATCCAAGGTAATTTATTTGTTTTTTCATGAATTCTTAAGAATGATGTGTCCAAATATGATTATTTAATACTTTCACACCTTTATAACAAGTCGCGTCGTTATAAGTTTTTCTTACGGTTCCGCATTTTTAACTATCTATTTAGTTAAAATAAAAAATATTTGTATAAAATTCATTTTCTATCCGAATTTGTTTTGGATAATCTTAAAATGTTCCCCATGAAATTCCCGTTCTCACACAACTCCCATCAGGCATCTCGGCCTACCCGGTCACGTGGTCGGCCCATTGTTTTCTTAACACGACCAGTGCCCACAACACGCTCCCCTCTCGCTGCAAATTTGACCTGCTTTACGCATTTCTTTCCGTTCTCGTGTGATTCTAACCCATTCAATACGTTGAAAATGGATGCTGGACAAGGAACAAGCAGTGGTACTCAAAAAAGAGGTAGGAAATCGCAGAAAGAAGACCAGATCGCCATGATTTATGATAAGTATCGTGGGGTCAAGCTAACTCGCAATGGAGTTTCACGCAATAGGAATTAAATCCTTATTGATGTGGAACAGTGATGACTGGCCTACAACCACAGGCATACCCCATGCTCCAGACATAGATGCCAACGTAGCTGCTGCTGACGCTAGCAACGTAGCTTGTCCTGCTGACGTGGCACCTCCAACAGCCAGGCCATCTGGTGCGAGGCGGACTCTGTTAACCCTTAAACTGCGCATGGCGTATATATACGCCCTGAGTAACATGTCCCACGGTGTGCATGGCGTATATATACGCCATAGGGTGCCATTCCCGATTCAAATGGCCCGCGGCTACACAGGGTTCACAGTAGCTTCCTCAGGGCTCTTGTAAACAGACGCCATTTAAAAAAAAATAGTGGGCAATATTCTCAGGTGTGAGAGGCACAGTACTGTTGGAGCAACCAAGGCTGGCGCACACAGCATGAGCGATCAGCATTGCTGTTCAGCTTGTGACCACAGCATCACCGAAAAATGTCAAAAAAATATATAACTGTTATTATTTAGTGATGACAATATTACAAATGACCCCTGACTGTGATATAAATAACCAGGGTTGTGATAATAGCAGGATTGTTGTAATAATTAGCGCTGTAGGAGGAGTGATGCTGAGAGACAGAGGGAGACAGCATCGTTTACTGACTGTGTGGCCACCTGTTATTGTTTACATTCACCATACCAGCTCAGTGGTTCTCTATGGTGAACACAAATGTAGATACTTATATATAATGTGTGTATTAGTGTAATAACAGCAAAAGGATTATGCTGGGAGGAGCCATTTGGGTGACGGAGGTGACGTCGTCTGCACGATTTGTCAAGCTGTTTAGAGGGTGGCCACTATGCTCTTTGGGCGCACTACAAGCTTAGGTGTACAGTTACAGTGCATAAAACATGTAGATATTTATATATAATATGTGTATATAGGGTAATAACACTGCAAACAGTATTGTTGGGGGAGAAAGTTTAGTGCGTGTGACCTAGAATGAGTGAGGGAGCCGCCAGCTGTGTATACCGACGACTCTAGTGCCTGAACTAACTTTATCAGCATAGCTGTACAGTTGTGGTGAACAAAATATATACATACTTATATATAACGTCTGTATATAGTGTAATAACACCACAAATGGTATTGTTGGAGGAGAAAGTTTAGTGCGTGTGTTGAGGGAGTGGCAGCGAGTGGCTGGCTGGTGTGTGGCGGTAACTCTTCGTTGCTTTTCGACTCAATACCAACTTAGTGGTTCGTTATGGTGACCAAAATATGCAGATACTTATATATAACCTGTGTATAGAGTGTAATAGCAGCAAAACTATTTGTTTATTGTTTTATGAACATAATAATTGAATTACTAATATGCACACCATACGTTTGAGTATAGCGATTATTCACCACTTTTATTATATAAATATATTACAATACACACTATTGAATAATATTACTGCAAAAAACTAAGAAAAAATCAATCGGAGACATTGAAACAATTAGGTAATATCTTTGTGGCAACTCCCATCTGTCAGCGCGGGTGACGCTGACCGGCCCTGGCGACTGCTCTGTCAACGCCCACTTTTTGCCAGACTTCCTCGGTCAATTGCGCCCAAAATATGTCACCTACGATTTTTTTGCTATTTTTCCCGTGCTCAGGGGACACAAATTAACATGTTTAGAAGATGAAAAAAAATTTTTGAATTTTTTTTTCTTGTGCACAGGGGTGTAAATGTCCCCAGGACCCCTGAGCAGTGTAAGGGTTAACATCAACACCTCAAGCCCAGTCGTCATCAAAAAATTCTGAACAGGAGTTCGATGACATAGAATCCCTTGACTTGATGGATGTGACAGAAAATTCAACCCAAAGTCTTGTCGTTCCTGAAGAAGACACGATTCCTGGTGTTCCATACAGACAAAAATGAATTGTAGATTCAGAACATCGACTGAACTACAAGTTGACCCACGAAATTATCGAACTGAAAAAACATAAAAGGTGCCGTGTTTGTAACAAGTCTGGCATAAGGAAGGACGTCAAACTCGCATGTAAAACTTGTGATGTGGCACTGTGTGCTGTACCTTGCTACACAAGGTACCACCGCAGAAAGGTATATTGGGTGGAGAAAAAGTAACCACCAGCAACAGCTTCACTCCACCAACGAACCATCTGTTGAGCAACTTCAGGATCTGAGGCCTGAAGAAGGTGGAGTGAAGAAAAAATGCTCAACGGTGGTCTACAATCAACATATACATGGTAAGTACACCTATTTGGAATTTTATTTATCATCAATAAGATATTATATTATATACGTTTTGTAGAGAATTTATTTGCGATTGTTTTGGTACCAAAATGAATATTATATCACCTAAACTTCTATGAGTAAGCAGGAAAAAACACAAAGTATTTTTTCTGGTGTTGTGGGTGTGGCTCTGGGTGTGGCGGGCGTGTTGCAGTGGGTTCCCTTTACCCGTTCATATTGCCAAGACCTGGCAAATATTTTTATTTGTTTTGTTTATGTCTGTGTAGGAAATTTTACTGTGATCACCGTCATACAAATAAAATCGTGTTTAGACAAGTATAAATTTGACAAACATGGAACAAACGAACCCATTGCGTTTGTTTTTGCCGCGCACGCATAATGAGTGACGTTGTTTTATATTTGGTGCAATTCGTACATATGCTTTGTACATTTTTTATACTTTTCTTCTTATAGAAAATTTTATTGTGAACACATTGGTACAAAAAACAAATACGTACATAGAAAATTAAGGTCGGGACACATATAAATGTATAAACTTTCCAAGCGTGATTTCCCACATGTGTTTTCGCTGGTGCGCTCGCGGGTAGCCCCTCGTCAACTTCCCACACTCTTGCGGGTGGGCAACGACCTAGAATATACATTCATATGCATATGTCCGTATAGAGAATTTTATTGCGATTCCAATGATACCAAAATTAACGATGTAGGACAACTGTGGGCTTCACAACCATTAACCCTTAAAGTGCGCATCACATCATATGACGTGCTAGGCGTTTTACCAGTCAACTGCGCATCACGTCATATGAGTGTTGGAGTACTACGCAAGATTTAAACGGCCCGCGGATACACGGTTCACCACACCTTCATCAGGGCTCTTGTAAACAGACGCCATTTAAAAAAAAAACGTGGGCCAAACTCCGGGTATTAGGGGCCTCAGTATCGCGTAAGCTACCAAGCCTGACGCACGCAGCATGAGCTCACAGCACTGCTGTTCAGCTTGTGACCACAGCATCGCCTAAAAATGCCAAAATATACTTGTTCATGCTATTATGTAGCGATGATATTATTACAGAGGACCCCTGACTGTGATAAAAGTGACCAGGGTTCTGATAATAGCAGGATTGCGATGATATTTAGCGCTGTGCGCCATGGAGGGAGGAGTAATGCTGTGGGAGGGAGGGTGGTGGCGATGTTTTCTGACTGTGTGTGGCCACCTTTTATTGACTGCACTCAGCATACCAGCTTAGTGGTTCGCTATAGTGAACACAAATGTAGATACTTATATATAACGTGGTATAGAGGGTATAAACAGCAAGAGAAGGTTTGGAGCCGCCATTTTGGTGAGGGCGGTGGCGTCGTCTGCACGACGCCACCGTGCAGACGACGGTGTTGTTTACTGGTTACCACGATGGTCTTTGGGCACCATACCAGTTTATTTGTACAAGTATGGTGAATAAAACAGGTAGATATTTATTTATAATGTGTGTATATAGCGTAATAACATCACACAGTATTGTTGGAGGAGAAATATTAGTGAGTCTGGCCTTGAGGGAGGCAGCCATCAGCTGACTGTGTTAGGTCCTATGTCTTTGTGCATTTACTCACCATACAAGCTTAGATGTACAGTTATGGTGAACAAAACATGTAGATACTTATATATACCGTCTATAAATAGTGAATTATTGCAAAAACAGTATTGTGGGAGGAGAATGTGGGCGAGTCAGATGACTGGAGGGAGGGCGGGAGTGGCTGGCTGGTACACGGCGGTCACTCCTCGTTACTTTTGACTCATAATAGCTACTTAGTGGTTCGTTATAGTAAACAAAACATGCAGATACTTATTTTAACCTGTGCTTATAGTGTAATAACCGACAAAGTATTTGTTCACTGATTGATGAACATAACTGAATCAACAATATGCACACATATTTTTGAGTACAGCAATGATTCACTCATTTTCTTATATAAATATATCAAACTACACACATGAATAATATTACAGCAAAAAAAACTATGAAACATCNTTTATTTACATGAATTGTCCTTTCCACCTGGTCCTCGAATACTCCTTTTATAACAAGATTCACCGGCCCCGCCCTTTAATTACTCTATACGGCCCTCGCCACCTCGGAGCTAGTTTCCTGCTCTGATTGGCGGGCGCAGCCTCATTCACTCTCAATACGAGGCTTCCTTCTTCAACTCAAGAGGGCGCACTTTCTTGTCATAAAAATGAGCATACCTGTTCCGTGCTTTCTTGGACGCTTCAGCTGCAATATTCCATGCATTTCTCATTTTTCCAAGGACTTCTGAAGGATAGTCCTCCCCGTATGCAACATTATGTCTGTTAAGCAGACCTGAGGGGAAATTGCATGAATTACCAGTAAACAAATGAAGTGGTTGGTGTGTTAATTGATTGGTGGATGGCAGTATCAAGGCTAACTGAACAGGGTAGGTGTTCATCCCAGGTGTTTGCGTCATGTTCAGCAAGGATTGCAAGCATATCCTTGACTGAACGATTAGTCCTTTCCGTCATTCCGTTGCTTGTGGGTGGTAGGCTGTTGTAAAAGCCGAAGTTGTTCTCTAAAATCTTACAAACTTCTCTGAAAATATTCCCATTGAATTCTTGACCACGGTCTGAGACTAAAACTTTAGGAGGTCCAAATACAGTAGTAACGAACCTACGCAAGAACGCATCTGCAACCGTACGAGAATCCTTCTGAGGTAATGCAACTAGTGTAGTGTATCTAGACAAATGGTCAACTAGCACCAACAAGTATCTATTCCCTGAATGACTGTGATGTAAATCAATCAAATCTGCCCCCACCGATCTAAAGGTTTACGAATTTCAGGAAATTCCTGAAGTGGGGCTTGTACCTTAAGGGTACCTTTCCTCCTCTGGCAACGATTGCACGACTTCACGAAATTGATTACTTCAGAAAGTAATCCTGGGAAATAAAATAGAGACTTTGCCTAAGTGGGTTTTAAAGATCCCCGGATGCCCTGCAATTTTCGAAGCATGCACAAGCTTTACGCTGATGACCGCAACGCGTCCGGAATAACTATTGAAATACTGCCCTATCATTCTGGCTATTAACATATACAGGACGCCCTGTTTCATTTCAAAATCATGAATAGGTAAATTCTTTTTCTTTTCGGTATTCCTCCTTCTAAATACTCAATAATTCTTTCCATCTAGGCTCGTTCATCTGGTACTCTCTCATTTTATCTGATGGAATCGTTCAATATTTTCATTAACCTGAACAGCCGCTATGTTTCTACTTAGCGTATCTGGAAAACATGTGCTGGACCAGGCTGTACAAAATCTGGAATGAGTGGGCAGAAAGAAAGTTCGTGAGACCAGGTGACATTCGGGGCATTTTGTTCGCTTCTTAAATATGTGTGTTAACGCTTATGGTCAGTGTAAATTACAAAGTGCCGCTGAAATAGGTAGGTTCGAAGTAACCAAACTGATTCTACACTGCCAGCGCCTCCCGATCCGTAGCTGAATAGCGAACTTCGGGTCCTTTGACTTTTCTACTGAAATAGGCTACCGGATGGGGTAAATTATCCGCATCTCGCTGAATTAAGCACCCGCCAATAGCTATACGCTGGCGTCAGTGTGCACCTCCCACTCTTTCTCGAAATCAGGAATCGCCAATACCAGTGCCGTGATTAGTGGGTCTTTCAGTTTGCGATAGGCTCGTCATGTTCAGATTTCCACACAAACTTCGCATTTTCTTTGTCAGATCAGTCAGGGGTGCTGAAATGCCAGCGAAACCTTCAATATGACGACGAAAATATCCGGCCGCCCCAAAAACCTACGCACGTCCTTTGCTGTCCTTGAGTAGGCATGTCAGCAATGGCGCGGCAAGAATCTGGGTCAGGTCGGATACCGTCTGGGCACACCTGGAACCCCAGAAATTTGAATTTCTGAGCTGCCAGGGTGCTCTTCTGAACATTCAGCTTGAACCCTGCCTGATCTAACAACGTCAAAGTCTCAGTCAAGTCCCGTAGGTGTTCCTCAAACGTCTGGAATATATCACAACATCATCCAGGTACGCTAAAGAATGCCTACCCAGTACCGGACTGAGAATGTAGTTATGGCCCTTTGAAATGACGAAGGCGCTGTCTTTAAACCAAACGGCATCCTACGGAATTGATAAGTGTGCCTACCATCTGAGAACGCTGTTTTTTCCTATCCTGTTCGCCACCGGAATCGCCCAATACGCCGATTTCGCGTCAGAGTTGAGAAATACTTAGCAGCACCAAATTGATCTATTATCTCCTGTATTCGGGGCAACGGATACACATCAACTTAGTTATTTCGTTCACCTTCCGGTAGCCAACACAGAAACGATAACTACCGTCGGGTTCCGAACTAGCACAACAGGAGAGAGCCACGGTGACGTACTAGCTCTATCCCACCGCTGCCACTTTTGTAACACGGGACGGGTCTCACTTTCTCTACCCTCTTTTTTCTCTTTAACGTATTCTTTACTTTGGTTCTTAACCAAGGGACCTCAAGACTTTTACTCGAGCCGACTCCACACCACGTGGTCTCAAGACGATTTACCGACTTGAGATTCTACAACCCGTATGACGTGAAAATAGACTTCTAGCAAAGTTCTAGGATCTCCTTTCCGCCGCCACCACCAGATCAGTAACCAAAATGAGCAATGATCGAGATCTGGTTCGATCACGCTAAAACAATCAAACCTTGGGGCTTGGTCCCCACTAGTAAACAAAACTCTTGGATCTATGTGTGGAGTTAACTAAAATCAACAGGGATGATAATCCTGATTGGATGTGAATGATATACTCAGATTCGAGGAGCATAGGCGTCCACCTCAACTCGACCACGTGGGGACCACGTGACAAGGACCCTTCCACATTAATACAAAAGAAAAATGGAAATAATAAAAATACACATTAAGCTAATTAATTTATTCAAAAATTAAGCAAAATCTAAATAATTGTACACTCCCTACTTGAACACTCCCTAACTGAATATGCCTGACTATAAAATTAACGGCAATGAGTGGACTATTCCTACAATTCCTCACAAAGCAACTCTACCTTCTATGTTGACCGCTTGGGTAGAGTGCTGGTCTTATGGGAGGTGAGATGGTGACCTCCCCCAGTTGATCCGGCTACCACACTACCCTGTCCTCTCTCTCCTCTACCAGAGGCCTAGATCTGTATTCTTCCGCTAGTATCTAAGTTACTTTGCCAGGCTTAAGTTATAACAATTAACCTCTGTTGTACTGAATGTTCCAGATTGATTGAATATTGTACTGAAGTTTAAATTACACAAACATCTTAAGGAAGAGCTATTCCCAATTACAACATAGCTATTTGACCTTTGAGAAATAGAGGACATGGAACCTCGTGACCTATGACCTCCGGTCACTCCGCATCACAGCCTAGTTCTTGCTTGTGACGTCACTGATGGTGACTTAAACTCCTTCTAATAATGAGAATACTCTTGATATTATGAACAGTAGTACTATACAATGCAATTTGACTGCAAAATGAATGAAGGCTAATTCCTCTAAATAGTGAATACAACAGAATGATTCATTATATGAACAAAGGCGTCTGGTTATCCTCACCACAATTCCCCAGGGAGGATGCTCCATGTGCTTGGGGTCAGGTCTCTACCCGAGCCTTCTAGAACCTTCTTACAACAACCTAGATTGTTACAGTGAGTAAGAGTGACAGAGTGTGTAAGAGGAGTGAGAGTGAGTAAGAGTGAGTGAGAGTGCATAAGAGTGAGTAAGAGTGAGTGAGAGTGAGAGTAAGAGTGAGTAAGAGTGACTGACAGTGAGTAAGTGATTGAGAGTGAGTGAGAGTAGGAGTGATTAAGAGTGAATAAGAGTATGAGAGTGGGTAAGAGTGAGTAAGAGTGAGTAGGAATGAGTAAGAGTGAGTGAGAGTAGAGTGAGAGAGTAAGAGTGACTGAGAGTAAGAGTGAGTGAGTGAGTAAGAGTGAGTGAGTGAGTAAGAGTGATTGAGAGTGAGTGAGAGTAAGAGTGATTGAGAGTGAGTAAGAGTGATTGGGAGTGAGTAGAGTGATTAAGAGTAAGAGTGAGTAGGAGTGAGTGATAGTGGGTAAGAGTGAGTAAGAGTGACTGAGAGTAAGAGTGAGTAAGAGTAACTGAAGGTGAGTAAGAGTGACAGTGTGTAAGTGAGTGAGAGTGAATAAAAGTAGAGTGACTGAGAGGTGAGTAGGAGTGAGTGAGAGTAAGAGTGACAGAGTGAGTAAGAGTGAGTGAGAGTAAGAGTATGAGAGTAAGAGTGATTGAGAGTGAGAGTAAGAGTGATTGAGAGTGAGAGTAAGAGTGATGAGAGTGAGAGTAACAGTGATTGAGTAGGAGTGATTGAGAGCAAGAGTGATTGGGAGTAGGAGTGGGAGTAAGAGTAAGACTGAGAGTAAGAGTAAGAGTGAGAGTAAGAGTGAGTAGAGTAAGAATGAGAGTAGGAGTGATTGAGAGTAAGAGTGAGAGTAAGAGTAAGAGAGTAAGAGTGAGAGTAAGAGTAAGAGAGAATGAGAGTAGGAGTAATTGAGAGTAAGAGTGATTGAGAGTAGAGTGATTGGGAGTAAGAGTGAGAGTAAGAGTGAGAGTAAGAGTGAGTAAGTAAGAATGAGAGTAAGGGTGATTGAGAGTAAGAGTGATTGGAGTAAGAGTGAGAGTAAGAGTAAGAGTGAGAGTAAGAGTAAGAGTGAAGTAAGAGTAAGAGAGTAAGAGTGAGTAAGAGTAAGAATGAGAGTAAGAGTGATTGAGAGTAAGAGTGATTTGGAGTAAGAGTGAGAGTAAGAGTGATTGAGAGTAAGAGTAATTAAGAGTGAGAGAGAGTAAGAGTGATTGAGAGTGAGTAAGAGTAAGAGTGAGTATGAGAGTAAGAGTGAGAGTAAGAGGAGTAAGAATGAGTATGAGAGTGAGTAAGAGTGAGTGAGAGTGAGTAAGAGTGGGTAAGAGTGAGTAAGGGTGACTGAGAGTAAGAGTGAGTAATAGTGATTGAGAGTAGGAGTGAATATGAGAGTGAGTTAAGAGTGTGAGGGTGTGAGAGGGTAAGGGAGGCCCAGGATGTGTGGTCACAGATAGGCCTAGGCCGCGTG
>WNGS01003388.1:15818918-15831899 GCA_020271785.1 Procambarus virginalis | reverse complement strand
CCCCTCTGCCGTGAGTGACGGGTGGCTGCCGTCCCCAAACGTGCATGAGAGGTGTCCCCGGCCCCTGCCTCTCACTCTGCTTCTCACTCTCACTTTGGCACCAGGCTGGTTGCTGAGTGAGCAACGCTGCGTCCGCGCTCCGAGACACCCCTCCCTCTCCCTCTCTCTCTCCCTTCCTCTTCCTCCTTTCCATCTTCTCTTCCCCACAACGTCAGGAGATATCTCTACAGGTGAGGAGATTGCTTGGGAATACGAGGATACAACCGGACGGCGACTAAGGATGGAAGACCCAGCGGAGACCACACGAGACCTTTCGTGAAAATACGAAGACCGTCTCCGAATGATTAGAAATCTCTCGCAAGAGACCATGGGCGATACCGAAGCTTGGAGATCCTTCGCTAAACAAGTCTAAAGCCATTGAGACATCAGGAACACTCACAAAATAGAGTCCCTGAAGACCTGCAAACCCCATAGGAGCCGACAACAGGAGGAGATTAGAGACTCCGGTGAAATGTTGAAAGACATGACGAGGGAATATACTTCTTGTCTCTATGTTATACATTGACATGAAAGAATACATTCATGTCAAATGTCTCCATGGCCAGACCGACCATCCGTCATCACCACGACGACGACGACAAACAAAGCGACGACCACAGCGACAGGGACAACTTCAGGAGGCCACGCAGCGGCGACGACTGCCGGAGTGACCCACCATCGCCCCCCCAAGTAACACATCTTCAACAACTGTGACAACGACCTAGCCAGCGACGACTACATTATACCATGAACAGCAGCGATGACTGGACACGACGAGGTGTTTACAGCGTGTGTGTGTGTGTGTGTGTGTGTGATGGGGAGCAGGAAACGGCACAAGTGCAGCCGGGGTGTAGTTGTGGCTATTGTCGTGTAGTGTCTCCTGCCAGCCTCCTGCTCCTCGTTAGTTTGCCCTGAGAGGACTTGTGCCCCCTCCTCGTCCTCCCCCTCGTCGTCCTCCCCTCGTCCTCCCCCTCGTCCTCTCCGTTTGCCCACATCTCTTCCTCTTTCACCCTCTTTCTCTTCGCCACCTGAATTACAATGCGCCAGTTCAATATTCTTGATACGTTTCTCAGTAATAGAAAAATTCAGAAACTGATTCCGTTGAAAACACTCAAAACGTATTAGAGTTGCTGTTAAGAAACTTAAAGTGTATGACCTCATTAGGGCATGGAAATTGAACTTCCTTGCGCAGTGGACAGACGCAGTATCGTAAGGAATGGAGAAACAGGATAAAAATACAGTTATCGTGTGAAGAATATAGGTACTTAGTGACAACTTGTGTGGACAATTAAAAGCCTCATGAGAAAATTGAGGGTACCGTGAGAAAATGTAGGGTACCGTGAGAAAATGTAGGGTACCGTGAGAAAATGTAGGTACCGTGAGAAAATGTAGGGTACCGTGAGAAAATGTAGGGTACCGTGAGAAAATGTAGGGTACCGTGAGAAAATGTAGGGTACCGTGAGAAAATGTAGGGTACCGTGAGAAAATGTAGGGTACCGTGAGAAAATTGAGGGTACCGTGAATAAAATAAAGTGCACTGACAAGAACCAGAACTTAATGAGTAAAACGAAGGTACATAAAGGCATCTACGTGTCGGCAAGGAAAACATTATTAAATGAGGAAATGGAGATGAGTCACAATAGCGTGGCTGATGATATGTTGACAAACTACACACCAGAAGATGATGAATGATGACGTTTCGGTCCGTCCTGAACCATTATCAACTCGTGTGTAAGAGACAGGTTGTTGTTTTTTTTAGCTTTAGCTACTCAGAACGAAATGTCCATGTAGCACGGGCTATGGTGAGCTCGGAAATCTTAATCTTAATGAAAATTAACCCACCCAAGAGGTGGCACTTGCATGAATTTAAGAGAGGCAGGAACGGGCCAATAAGTAGGAAAGACTGAGGTGAGGCGCAGGTAGGAGAAGAAGGGAATTTCTAGGGGATATGGTGCAAGAATAATCACACCAAACAAGAGGTAAGGTAAGCAACAGGTAAGAGAAGAAGATAATTCACCTTACCTCCTAGAAATTCCTTTTTCTCCTATCTGAGCCTCACCTCAATCCTTTCTTAATTATTGGCCCGTGCCTGCCTCTCTCTCTTACGGGCTATTCATGCCCGTGCTACCTCTTGGTGACTTAATCTTCATCAATCAATCATCTTATCTCCCTAACACGCGATAATGGTCCAGGTCGTTTCTTCATCTTCTGCTGTCTGGTTTGGTCTTGATATTAGAAAATGTTGTGAGAACATCAGAAAAAACTGGTTAGCTGATGGGGACTCCGGTGATAGAGAGGGATATCACAGCTAAAGGTGGCACTGCCGCCAAAGGAATTGTCACTTACAAAGAGGAGTCAGAGTCAAAGAGGTAACTACAGCTAAAGAGGGCACTACAGCTAAGGGGAGTAGCTACAGTTAAGGGCACTACAGCTAAGGGGAGTAGCTACAGTTAAGGGCACTACAGCTAAGGGAGTACTACAGTTAAGGGCACTACAGCTAAGGGGAGTAGCTACATTAAGGGCACTACAGCTAAGGGGAGTAGCTACAGTTAAGGGCACTACAGCTAAGGGGAGTAGCTACAGTTAAGGGCACTACAGCTAAGGGGAGTAGCTACAGTTAAGGGCACTACAGCTAAGGGGAGTAGCTACAGTTAAGGGCACTACAGCTAAGGGAGTAGCTACAGTTAAGGGCACTACAGCTAAGTGGAGTAGCTACAGTTAAGGGCACTACAGCTAAGGGGAGTAGCTACAGTTAAGGGCACTACAGCTAAGGGGAGTAGCTACAGTTAAGGGCACTACAGCTAAGGGGAGTAGCTACAGTTAAGGGCACTACAGCTAAGGGGAGTAGCTACAGTTAAGGGCACTACAGCTAAGGGGAGTAGCTACAGTTAAGGGCACTACAGCTAAGGGGAGTAGCTACAGTTAAGGGCACTACAGCTAAGGGGAGTAGCTACAGTTAAGGGCACTACAGCTAAGGGGAGTAGCTACAGTTAAGGGCACTACAGCTAAGGGGAGTAGCTACAGTTAAGGGCACTACAGCTAAGGGAAGTAGCTACAGTTAAGGGCACTACAGCTAAGGGGAGTAGCTACAGTTAAGGGCACTACAGCTAAGGGGAGTAGCTACAGTTAAGGGCACTACAGCTAAGGGGAGTAGCTACAGTTAAGGGCACTACAGCTAAGGGGAGTAGCTACAGTTAAGGGCACTACAGCTAAGAGGAGTAGCTACAGTTAAGGGCACTACAGCTAAGGGGAGTAGCTACAGTTAAGGGCACTACAGCTAAGGGGACATTGCAGTCTCTCTTCGTGAATATTATCCCACTAATCTTCTATAATCTCTCCTCCTATCCATGTTATCGTCCATCATATGTCTTCTCTTCTCACACTCTTATCGCTAGTCTTTTCTGCCCGTTATTCCACCTTTTCTCTTCCTCACTTCATCTCCAGCCTCCATTTCCCCCTCTCTTCTATATACTCATACTAGCTTAGTGCTTTCCCCTCAGACTTATTTCTCCCCCTCACCTTACCTCTAGCCTCCCCTACCCTCCTTTCCCTTCTCCTCCTTACCTTACTAATCACATCACTTACTTTACCTTTCTTCCCCTCTAAGAGTACCCCTCACATTCTCACATTACCCTGCCTCGTCTTTCCCCTTTGTCTTTCCCCTTCTCACACTACATGCTCCCTCTTCCCTCTCCCCCTTACACCTCCCCCCCTTCCATCTCCCCCCCCCCTTACACCTCCCCCCTTCCCTCTGTGTCTTAACAACACAAAGTTTTCTTTATATTAAAGAAATCTTTTCTCCTAAACGCCGTCATCTGGGAGCTAAAGTGCCTTGTTTCATATAATTTTTTTCATAAGGGCGAGGAGAGGACGGGTTGGAAAGGATAGAATAATTAAATTTGGGTAAATTTTTTTATTAAATCGTGTCTCTGCTGACGGCCTGGGCTCAAGGCTCGTCAAGCTTTACTTACCAGTTTAAGAATCAGAAATATTAGTAAATTTAGCAAATATGATTAATTTAAATGTAGACCAAATAAGATTGAAATTAGATGCTCCTCAAGTAGTTATATTTTATGATGTTAATGTGAATACCGACATTTAAATATTCATGTTTTCTTTTATATTTTGCTCAATTTTTGAAATTTAAGTCCATTATGCTTGGATAATTATGCTTCAGGTAGAAATAATACTAGAGACATATGTTAGTTGTGCTTGTCTTTTTTTATGTGAACTTGTGTGATGAACCTCAAATATTTAACTGAAAAGGAAATCAGACCAACTCGCGCCTCATGACTTAGGGGGAGAGATATAGAGGTGTTCAACACTTTTATAAAGTACACGAAGCAATTATGTAAAATCTACGTTGCATATAAAACTGAGCTACTCTGAAATCCAGTGAGGTAAACACGACCCCGTGAAGTGACTTTAAGACCTGGATCAAGCGTTCTTAATGTCTTAAGTAGCTAACTATGCAGTCAAGTTTATAAGTGGATGGATTGAGAGTCAAAGACGGTATTCAGTACGCGCCCTACATAGTGAGATACAACGAATCTCCTTCCTTCGTGTGTACGGGAGGAACGTTCACACCTCCCCCCTACCCCCGTGGTGTGTACGGGAGAAACGCACACACACGTCCCTTGTGTGTACGGGAGAAACGCACACACACGTCCCTTGTGTGTACGGGAGAAACGCACACACCTTTGTGTGTACGGGAGGGAGTAAACAAGTCTTTCATCTCACCCACGAGAAGTAGAGATCAGCTGATCTACCAAAACAAAACCACAGCTGGGATACTTACGCCGAAGAGGTGAGTCTGATTGCTTGTTTGTTGAATCGACATGGCTTAATTAAAGAGAATAACTCAATTCTTATGACGTACCTGAAAATAAATAACCCCAAATATAATATTTTTGTCCGTCTTGTGCTCCTTATCCAGGTCGGGCCGACCCATCGCTAGATTGTCGGCCCGACCTGGATAATCGACTTGAGAATGGTCCAGGACGGACTGAAACGTCGTCGTCCCTTCACTTTCTAGTGTGTGGTCTGGTCAACATACTTCAGCCTCGTTATTGTGACTCCTCGTCTGCATCGCCAGATTTCTTTCGTCCCATACATGGGATAGGTTACATAATGATAATTCGTACCTGTGTTCGTTTTGTCCCCAAATGAGCACATCTTAGCCATGTTCTTTCTGTTTTTCATACATATTCGTTTGTTATTAATTATTATAACTCATAGCCGAGGGTTGGGAGGGTGAAGAACAAAATAGATGAATAATGTTGTAAGTGTTATTTGGGTTAAGGTTGAGAGAGGCGTCTCTATTTTACGTGAGTCGTTGTTAAAGATGGTGGAAAAGAGAGGAAGGGAGGGTGACGGGGGAATTAGGAGCAATAGAGAGAGGAAGGGAGGGAGGGAGGAATAATTGTATATAAAGAAGAGGGAAGGTCCTTCTTTTTGAACACCGCACAAGGGTTCCTAGCTCACCACAACATTCCATGATAATCTCATTTGTTGTTCAACATACTGGGAACAACACTGGCCAGCCAGTCACGTGTTTCAGTCGTAAGGGTAAACATTAGCCAGATAACATTTGTTGTTATCTGGTATTCCTAATAGAGGGGAAACATCTTTATGTATCAGTGGGTCAGATAAATATACTATATCTGCTCAATTGGCGACCCTGACATATGTAAACATACTATTACCGTTAGAGTTTGCAGCCTTGAAACACGGACACATACTATGATTGCTGGATTGGCAGCCCTGATACGTGTAAACATGCTATGACTGCTGTATTGGCAGCCCTGACACGTGTAAACATGCTGTGACTGCTGTATTGGCAGCCCTGACACGTGTAAACATGCTGTGACTGCTGTATTGGCAGCCCTGACACGTGTAAACATGCTGTGACTGCTGTATTGGCAGCCCTGACACGTGTAAACATGCTATGACTGCTGTATTGGCAGCCCTGACACGTGTAAACATGCTGTGACTGCTGTATTGGCAGCCCTGACACGTGTAAATTTGCTGTGACTGCTGTATTGGCAGCCCTGACACGTGTAAACATGCTGTGACTGCTGTATTGGCAGCCCTGCACGTGTAAATTTGCTGTGACTGCTGTATTGGCAGCCCTGACACGTGTAAACATGCTGTGACTGCTGTATTGGCAGCCCTGACACGTGTAAACATGCTGTGACTGCTGTATTGGCAGCCCTGACACGTGTAAACATACTCTGTTGGGCTGGTATCCCTGACAAAGCTAACACACTCTCCCGAGAAGTCTATTGTTGAGAGCCCATGAGATCTTTCCTGCTCTTCCACCCCTTGCTCTTTTTCCCTTTCTCTCACTTTCACCTATCCCGTTTCCATCCTTCTCGCCCTCTTGTGTCTTTTCCTCCATTCTCCTTGTTCTTCCAGCAGCCTTTTTTTCTCTATCGCTTGCAGTTACTCTTAGACGAACTCTCTTTTCCTTCTCACCCTCCCTCTCTCGATACATACATCTCCGTCCTCCCCCTTTCTCTTTATTCTCTCTCTCTCTCTCTCTCTCTCTCTCTCTCTCTCTCTCTCTCTCTCTCTCTCTCTCTCTCTCTCTCTCTCTCTCTCTCTCTCTCTCTCTCTCTCTCTCTCTCTCTCTGGTCAGTTTTGTCTCAATTCTTCCTCTCCACTATCTCACTCTATCTTCATCTTGTTCTCTCTATTTCTCACTCTCACCTTCACAGCTTTCACTTCTCGCCGTTTTCATTCAGTTAGCCGAATAGGAGCTTCCAATCCTGCTTTCGGATAACGAGTCATATTGAAAAAAATTACAGACCAAGCACCAGGAAAGCCGGGTCACTTTTCCCCAAAATGGTAACCGGACTCAGAATTTTTAATCGAAGAAAAGGTTTTTAACACGTGTGAGAGGGAAGCTGATTATGTGTATTACATTGTTCATTAATCACTCACGTTTAGTGTCTGGTGGTGTCTGGAAGTGTTTTCTGGTGTCTGGTGGTGTCTGGAGGTGTTGTCTGGTGTCTGGTGGTGTCTGGAGGTGTCTTGTAGTGTTGTCTGGTGTCTGGTGGTGTCTGGAGGTGTTGTCTGGTGTCTGGTGGTGTCTGGAGGTGTCTTGTAGTGTTTTCTGGTGTCTGGTGGTGTCTGGAAGTGTTGTCTGGTGTCTGGTGGTGTCTGGAAGTGTGTCTGGTGTCTGGTGGTGTCTGGAGGTGTCTTGTAGTGTTTTCTGGTGTCTGGTGGTGTCTGGAAGTGTTGTCTGGTGTCTGGTGGTGTCTGGAGTGTCTTGTAGTGTTTTCTGGTGTCTGGTGGTGTCTGGAAGTGTTGTCTGGTGTCTGGTGGTGTCTGGAGGTGTCTTGTAGTGTTTTCTAGTGTCTGGTGGTGTCTGGAAGTGTTTTCTGGTGTCTGGTGGTGTCTGGTAGTGTTTTCTGGTGTCTGGTGGTGTCTGGTAGTGTTTTCTGGTGTCTGGTGGTGTCTGGTAGTGTTTTCTGGTGTCTTGTAGTGCTTTCTGGTGTCTGGAGGTGTCTTGTAGTGTTTTCTGGTGTCTGGTGGTGTCTTGTAGTGTTTTCTGGTGTCTTGTAGTGTTTTCTGGTGTCTGGAGGTGTCTGGAAGTGTTTTCTGGTGTCTGGTGGTGTCTTGTAGTGTTTTCTGGTGTCTGGTGGTGTCTTGTAGTGTTTTCTGGTGTCTTGTAGTGTTTTCTGGTGTCTGGAGGTGTCTGGTAGTGTTTTCTGGTGTCTGGTGGTGTCTGGTAGTGTTTTTTGGTGTCTGGTGATGGTGTGCCTTGTAATTCATGGGGGGTTGTATCTGGTGTTAAATGGTGCTCGATTTTATGTGTATGGTGCTTTGCGGTGCTTTGCGACAACTGTGTGTCGTGCGAGTTTGTTGTGAAGTGAACAAACACGTTTGCTTGTGGTTGAGAAACATACATGAAGAAACTTGACAAAGAAGGAAGGGTTGTAATCAAGGTTTGGGAAGTGTTCGACACTGTCTATCACTCAAGTCTTCTTATCAAAATAGATAACAGACTATTATACCGGTAGGAGAGGCACGATGAGAAAGGGAGTATCTCTCAGGAAGGAATCAAAGGGTCAGGGTGAAAATACAAGAAAATACAATACAAGCCGAGGGGTCCCAATACAAGCCGGGGGTCCCAATACAAGCCGAGGGTCCCAATACAATCCGGGGCCCCCAATACAAGCCGAGGGGTCCCAATACAAGCCGAGGGGTCTCAATACAAGCCGAGGGTCCCAATACAAGCCGAGGGGTCCCAATACAAGCCGAGGGGTCCCAATACAAGCCGAGGGGTCCCAATACAAGCCGGGGCCCCCAATACAAGCCGAGGGGTCCCAATAAAAGCCGAGGGGTCCCAATACAAGCCGAGGGGTCCCAATACAAGCCGAGGGGTCCCAATACAAGCTGGGCCAGTGTGAGGGGCCCACACCTTCAGGCTGATAAGAGTTAACTTCCACTAGTCGCTAATTAGGTCACCTCTGTCCATATCGTTCGATATCTCCGTCTCCTGTGGACTCTGGACGATGTTCCAGTAGCTGGAACAGTCGATTAATGTGTTCCTTGAACTGTTGGCATAATCAAATGTCTAAATTATCTGCCTTTAGTTCAGTGTACGTTCCATTGAAAGACTTTCGTCCATGTCGCTTCTCCCTGCCGGTCCGTGTCGTACACACACACACACACACACACACACCACACACCACACACACACACACACACACACACACCACCTGTTGATTGACGGTTGAGAGGCGGGACCAAAGAGCCAGAGCTCAACCCCCCGCAGCACAACTAGGTGAGTACAACTAGGTGAGTACACATACACATACACACACACACACACTGGTGGCTGAGTGGACAGCATGCTGGATACGTAATCCTGTGGCCGGGGTTCGAATCCCGGGGCAGTCGAGAAAACAAAATGGGCAAAGTTTCTTTCACCCTGATGCCCCTGTAACCTAACAGTAAATAGGTACCTGGAGTTAGACAGCTGTTACGGGCTGCTCCCTGGGGTGTATGTGTGAAAAAAAATAGCTAGTAGTTAGTAACAGTTGATTGATTGACAGTTGAGAGGACGGCCGAAAGAGCGGAGCTCAACCCTCGCAAGCACAACTAAGTAAATACAACTAGGTGAATACACGAATTATTTCTACTTCATGATTGGGTTTTACTTTTGATAATTTATATGTCACGCGGTACCTTAACCTAAGACATAGATGGAGAAGGTTGTTGACCAGACCACACACTTAGAAGGTGAAGGGACGACGACGTTTCGGTCCGTCCTGGACCATTCTCAAGTCGATTTGAGAATGAGTCCAGGACGGACCGAAACGTCGTCGTCCCTTCACCTTCTAAGTGTGGTCTGGTCACATACTTTAGCCACGTTATTGTGACTCATCGCCTGCAGATGGAGAAGGTCAGCAGTGAGGTGACCTTCATTTATGAATAGTGTTGTATTCATAATGAATACAACACTATAGTGTATATCATACACCAGCTCATTGAGAAGCCTGGCCTCTGGCATTGGATTACCCAAATAGTATTTGCAAATAGGTGCATATATATATATATATATATATATATATATATATATATATATATATATATATATATATATATATACTTAATTCTTGATTTATCACGGTCACAAAGTCTGTGAATAGTCGGTTTGTTTCACGTTTGATTATATTTACACTCTGAGAGAACATGTTCCAGATGCGAGTCAGTCGTGGAGTGTAAACAACGGAGTGTTATTCCTGAAAATAACAGACTCTGCGTGAAATTGTTGCTGACTGAGCGTCTTGAGTTATAATTTCTGCTGTTCAGGGGAGCGCGTTCAGGGGGAGCGTCTTTCAGAGCTCTTCCCTACGGCAGCTCGTGATCCAGAGGGGGAAAACTGGAGGCTGGATAAAAATATACAATTAGCGGGATCTCGGCTATGCGGGACTCTTAAAACGGAACCTTCCCTGTCTGTCCCACGCTCCCAGCCTGCCCCCTGTCCCACACTCCCAGCCTGCCCCCTGTCCCACGCCCCCAGCCTGCCCCCTGTCTGCTCCCTGTCCTTCTCGTCTAATGTTCCAGCTAAAATTATTGTAGTTTCTCTTGTCTGTTTGAAAATATAAACGGCCGTGGATGAGATGTTCACAACGCAGGCAATGAAACTTCTCTTTGAAAGGTTCATGATTTTGTTCCCTTTTGCCTCTGAGGATGCTATTGTGTACATTAGCGAAACATTGTCCCTTAGCGAAATACATCATTCCTACTAAATATCGAACCCCTCGTGCGGTAATTATTGAGCAATCGCTTTCAGTCTTATTCAATGACATGATCTGTCTCATTGTCACTGTCTCACTCTCACTCAGTCTGACTCACTTTCCCTCGCTCTCCCTCACTCTCCCTCAGTCTGCCTCACTCTCCCTCCATACATCTGACATAACAACGTATTAAATAAACACAGACTACTCCTTAGAGACTCCTCTTGTTCCTTCTAACGGTATTATCGTATTGTTGTATAACTGTATTATTGTATTACTATATTTCTGTGAATGCATTTTTTGTAGCACTGATTTGCTGTAGCACCGTATAACTACAGTACTGTATTGATGTATAGCTGTAGTACTGTATCCCTGGAGCCTAATACCTCACTTGTATTACACTATGAAAAATCTCCGGCATAAATTGCTCGCTGCAAATTCCACGTTGTTATAGCAATATTTACATTGATTGCTTCCCACCAATCACGAGCCGCATGAATACGTGCTGGAAGCAATCATGTGACGTCACAATGATTAGCGGCCAATCGGCGACCATCTCGGTGAACTTGCGTCTTAATAACGGCCAAGCGATGACCAGCGGTGATGTGACGTCACGATGACTATCGACCAATAAGAAACCATTGTGGTGAACTGACGTCACAATGAGAACTGACGTCACAATGAGCAACTGCCAATCAGTGGCCAACACGGGGGACAACGAGGGTGTGGATGCCTTAGACGTTCCCTGTTGTCATCTTGGGTAGTTAGCTCCACTTTCTGGTTCGCTGTTCGAGGTATTGCCAACTGTTAGGATGCTGGAAATGGCATAATGTGCAAGATAGGGATCCGGTCGGCCGAGCGGACAGCACGCTGGACTTGTGATCCTGTGGTCCTGGGTTCGATCCCAGGCGACGGAGAGAAACAATGGGCAGAGTTTCTTTCACCCTATGCCCCCTGTTACCTAGCAGTAAAATAGGTACCTGGGTGTTAGTCAGCTGTCACGGGCTGCTTCCTGGGGGTGGAGGCCTGGTCGAGGACCGGGCCGCGGGGACACTAAAAAGCCACGAAATCATCTCAAGATAACCTCAAGATCTCAAGAAGATATCGGAATAACAGAGACAAATGAGGTGATTTTGGTGATAGCAGAACGGAGTTATGGAGAGATGGAGAAGGTAATTAAGAGGATGGACAAAATGAAGGACAACAAACAGATGTGATACCAAACAGTGAATAAGAACCAACAGGTGAATAATAAGAGTCTCGTCGGCCCATAATCGACTGGACCCGGGTTCGGTTCCTATGCGGGACGAGACCTTTAGGGGGACACTTCTTTGCACCCGAAGTCTCAGGGCTATCTAGGAGTAGATGGGGGCCCGGGAGCTAGACAACTGTTGTGGCTTGCATCCTGAACAAAGTCACTCAGTGGGCTTAATAAGCATTCTGTCCCCGACAACGTGGAATCATTAAAGGAGTGTGTGTGTGTGTGTTGTGTGTGTGTGTGTGTGTGTGTGTGTGTGTGTGTGTGTGTGTGTGTGGTGTGTGTGTGTGTGTGTGTGTGGTGTGTGTGTGGGTGGTGGTGTGTGTGGTGTGTGTGGTTGTTGTGTGGTGTGTGTGGTGTGTGTGGGTGTGTGTGTGGTGTGTTGGTGTTGTGTGTGTGTGTGTGTGTGTGTGTGTGTGTGTGTGTGTGTGTGTGTGTGTGTGTTCAGATATTTCCACCCCTCGAGCAATACTTAACGTAATATGATAATTACGACAGTTTTCAACTCATTAATTTGGTGCCGGCAGCTCTCTGGTTTGACCGCCAGTTTGGATGACTAATTGATAATCAACTAAATCAGGTTTGACAAACATTGTTGCCCCAGCCAGATGGATAGTGAGGAGAGTTAGCATGTGTGTAGATGTATAGTGAGTAGAGTTAGGATACAGACATACTCCCTCCCACCAACAGAGGGCACAAAAGGTCTTTATCAGACCTCATCCCTGCTGAGACCAGCACAGACAAGCGTACATCTTCAGCACACTCCTCTGCCCCGTCAGCAGCTGCACCACTAATCTCAGCACAAAGTGGTTGTAGGAGAAAGTGGCTGGTGGTGGCAGGCCACACTAGTGGCACTTGTTACGGGTCATCAAGCTAATGGCAGTTCGAGTTGGAGTGTCGTGTTTATATTGGCGTATCGGTAACCTGGAGAGCCCCTCCCATAGCTCACAGCTGGCACCTCATAGGTCACCAGCTGGCCGCACCCCAGGGCCACCAGCCGGCACCCCAAGGGCCACCAGCCGGCACCCCAAGGCCACCAGCCGGCACCTAAGGGTTACCAGCCGGCACCCCATAGGCCACCACGGCACCCTCTCTCCCATAGCTCACAGCCGGCACCTCACATCACATGTAACACGCATTTCAGCATGTGAATGTTGATACATAATCTGGCGCGGGCGATGCGAGCTTGTGCCAATAGAACATTCGCTGTTAGCGTGAGCTTTTTACCCTGAATTACTAGTGTGTAATCATTGCAGCGTGAACACTTTTAGCTTGCGATGGCAAAGTGTCGGCATAGTACCAGGCGTCTGAGCGCGCCTTCTGCAGGAGGCAAAGTGGAACATTCAACAGGTGTTCATGCGTGACGCTCTGCAGATTGGAGATTCCGCCCCCCTTCTCTCTCTCTCTCTCTTAAAAAAATATATATTTCTC
>WNGS01003388.1:15779623-15790890 GCA_020271785.1 Procambarus virginalis | reverse complement strand
AGACTATGTGAAGGGGAGTACAGTGTGTCAAAAAGCTAGCTACGTGATGCTAAAAAAATCCCCATCACACAGGATGGTTAGTCATACAGAGGCATGTGATAAGTAGTCTGCACTGGCAGACTCTGGGCAAAAATCTTATCTCAAAAACTCTACGGACTTTTATACTCGTGTTTGATAACCTCATCCATAGACAGTTGGTATATCTTGAGGTTATCTTGAGATGATTTCGGGGCTTTTAGTGTCCCCGCGGCCCGGTCCTCGACCAGGCCTCCACCCCTAGGAAGCAGCCCGTGACAGCTGACTAACACCCAGGTAGCTATTTTGCTGCTAGGTAACAGGGGCATAGGGTGAAAGAAACTCTGCCCATTGTTTCTCGCCGGCGCCCGGGATCGACCCCGGGACCACAGGATCACAAGTCCAGCGTGCTGTCCGCTCGGCCGACCGGCTCCCCATCAAGGTGGTACAAGGTGGAGCTTGCGTCAGATTCACGAAAACACTTACGCAATCACTTACGAACCTGTACATCTTTTCTCAGTCTTTGGCGGCTTTGTTTCCAATTATTAAACAGTTAATGAGCTCCGAAGCACCAGGAGGCTGTTTATAACAATAACAACAGTTGATTGGGAAGTTTTCATGCTTGTAAACTGTTTAATAATTGGAAACAAAGCCGCCACAGAGTGAGAAAAGATGTACAGGTTCGTAAGTGCTTGCGTAACTGCTTTCATGAATCTGGCCCCTGGTTAAGTTCCCCCTTCCCATACCTCATATTATGCCTTACCCGACTACATTTTCACTGGAACAGGACGAGTTGGTTAACAATGATGTTCCCAGCAACTGCCGAGTGGAACAGTTAGGGATTGATGGCCGAGTCAAATCGTCTCTGGCCACGGCTCGATCCCTAACGAAATTGGGAGCAGGGCGAGTGTACATGCCACTATAGACTGCTCGCTGCTAAGTAAATACATACGCAACCATTTATTAAATGATCATCTAGGCTATTGCTAAATAAATGCTCCCATAGAGTGCTATAGTGCCTATTTAAAAACCCATATAGGGAACTATAGCTACTAAATATATGCTCATATAGGCTGCTAGTACCTACATAACTGCGCTCGTTCTTTCCCACAGTCCAAGTGATTGGGGACCATTCCTTTCCCTCCCGTCCCATCCTAAATCCTTATCCTGATCCCTTCCAAGTAATATATAGCAGTAATGGCTTGGTGCTTTCTCCTGATATTTCCCTCCCGTTTCCTCTAGCAACCGTTCCCAACGTCAAGAAAATATCGTACCAAAAGTGCCTTAATCCTAACCTACCAGAGGACCCAAGGACAGAAAACGGGACATTTTGTCAATTTCGAGAGCCACTATAATTTTCTTGTACGGTAGTTTATGGCCTTAAAGAGGACGGGTTGCATAGGCAACTAGTTACTAAATAATTTAGCCCATCCTCTTGTTTGGTTAGTACTAATAGTGCCATTGAGGACCGTAGTATATACCTACGATATTATATAGATAGTAGAAATCGGTACTATTGATTGTTGGACAAACCGGAAACTATTTTCTACTTTTGTGGCAAGGACAAACTAAACTAATCTAACCTAACCATCTTAGGCCTACTACACAATTATTACTAGGCCTAGAAATATTTAAATATTTTTTATCTTTATTTTTTCCGGACTCTATAAAGTGAGTAGTACAAAGTTGTACTATATAATTGCTTAGTACGTCAATGTATGTACTATGGCGCACATAATTACAAAAAGTTCTGTCTAAACAGGCGAATGGGTTTAAATAATTATAATCGTAGCTAATTACATTATATTTAATTGCTAAATCTTTATTTAATCTATTTGTAACTCCCATAACCGTACGCTATCCCTCCCTCTCTCTCTCTCCTCTTCTTCATTCCCTTTTCCATGCAATTCCGTTCCACCTCTCCACTACCTTCCCCTTCTAGGGAGCCGGTCGGCCGAGCGGGCAGCACGCTGGACTTGTGATCCTGTGGTCCTGGGTTCGATCCCAGGCACCGGCGAGAAACAATGGGCAGAGTTTCTTTCACCCTATGCCCCTGTTACCTAGTAGTAAAATAGGTACCTGGGTGTTAGTCAGCTGTCACGGGCTGCTTCCTGGGGGTGGAGGCCTGGTCGAGGACCGGGCCGCGGGGACACTAAAAAGCCCCGAAATCATCTCAAGATAATCTCAAGAGATCCCGTAACCTCGTCCTCACAAACCCTCTGTTTACATAACACACCGTCAGCTGATCACCCACGCCAGCTGTGTTCCCTTGACATTCATTCACATATCCCATTGACCGAATTATGATATCACTCGCTATCAGCTGATCTCCCAAATACTTGTGTTTCTTTGACGTTCATTCATAAGCCACTTTGACCCCGCGTCTCTCTCCTAAATTATGTAAACCCGATTAGGGACAAAATTTAATTTAAAAGCAGTTGCCTGGTTTTTTAAATTCATGAGTCTGTGAATGATATATATATATAGGGGACATGAACACATAGAAAACGGGATGGAGGCGTGAGCTATAAACGTATCGAAAGAAAACAGGCTCGGATAGATGGAGAAGTATCTCTGGATCTGCAAGATCCAGAGATCTTGCAGATCTGGAGTAACTGGAGACGTGCAAGATCTCCAGTTATGCTCACGAAAATGTTGCATGCATGCAACACCCGCTTTTCCCCCCTTGATATCCAAATATTCAAATGATTCGTTATTCAACACAATAATGGCGAGATATCTGATTATATCGAATGTAAAGGAAGGAAGAAGCTGGTTTTCTGAGACACGACTATTGGTTCCCTCACTGCTTGCGTTGCCTGCTCCCCCTCACTGCTTGTTTTGCCTGCTTCCCTCACTGCTTGCGTTGTCTTCTACCTTGCAGGACAGTTAGAGACAATCCAGGCAGCAATATGCAGCGAAGGTTTCGCAAATTCTGAAGAGGATTTCCTTATTTCACTTTGTCTAATTCTCGTCTCTCCTCTACTGATATTCTTCACATACTTCTCCTATCATCTCACTTTATTCCTCGTCCCTTGAGACTACTTCTTTGGCACGAGGTGGTTTGCGTGTGGTGATGAGGAACGACCCTTTAGAGTGGTGATGAGGAACGGCCCTTTAGAGTGGTGATGAGGAACGACCCTTTAGAGTGGCGATGAGGAACGGCCCTTTAGAGTGGTGATGAGGAACGGCCCTTTAGAGTGGTGATGAGGAACGACCCTTTAGAGTGGCGATGAGGAACGGCCCTTTAGAGTGGTGATGAGGAACGACCCTTTAGTGGTGATGAGGAACGACCCTTTAGAGTGGTGATGAGGAACGGCCCTTTAGAGTGGTGTTGAGGAACGGCCCTTTAGAGTGGTGTTGAGGAACGACCCTTTAGAGTGGCGATGAGGAACGACCCTTTAGAGTGGTGATGAGGAACGTCCCTTTAGAGTGGCGATGAGGAACGACCCTTTAGAGTGGTGATGAGGAACGGCCCTTTAGAGTGGTGATGAGGAACGGCCCTTTAGAGTGGTGTTGAGGAACGACCCTTTAGAGTGGCGATGAGGAACGACCCTTTAGAGTGGTGATGAGGAACGACCCTTTAGAGTGGTGATTGACCGGATTTCCCTATTATACCAAGGGGTTTCTTACACCAGGGGGAGTCGTTTTTCCTTTCCTCTCTTAATCTCTCTGATTCCCACTCTCTTCCGTCCACTCCTCCCCTCCCCTTCCAACGGTGCCTTTAAGATGAGTTAGTGAGGACCTCTCAGAGCTTGATGTGTTGATTATGTGTAAATTACCTCGTTAGCTTATCAGGTGTCACTGGCACCTGGCATTCGTGATACTGTCATCTCTGGTGGCACAGGTAGCTCTGAGAGTACTGGTGCCACAGGTGTTACTGGTGCCACAGGTGTTACTGGTGCCACAGGTGTCGCTGGTGCCTCAGGTGTTAATGATGCTACTAATGAAGCTAATCACACTGGAGACGGTTGTAAGAGGTCTTCTGTGAGCATTCCATCATGAGGGGAAGTGACGAGGGGAAGTCATGAGGGAGAAGACATGAGGGGAGTAGTGAGCAAGGGGAGGGGTTAATGGAAGAGTAGTGAGCAAGGGGAGGGGTTAATGGAAGAGTAGTGAGCAAGGGGAGGGGTTAATGGAAGAGTAGTGAGCAAGGGGAGGGGTTAATGGAAGAGTAGTGAGCAAGGGGGAAGGGGTTAATGGAAGAGTAGTGAGCAAGGGGAGGGGTTAATGGAAGAGTAATGAGCAAGGGGAGGGGTTAATGGAAGGGTAGTGAGCAAGGGGAAGGGGNGCAAAAAGCCTTGATACAGTACCGCCACATTGAGACTGCTATTCAAACTCGAGAGGCAGGGGGGGTAGGGGAAAGGTCCTAGCATGGATAAGGAACTACCTACACAGGAAGGAGCCAAAGAGTTACGGTAAGGGGCGAGAAGTCGGACTGGCGAACAGTAACAAGTGGAGTACCACAAGGATCGGTGCTGGACCAATTCTATTTTTCTTGTATATGTTAACGACATGTTTACGGGGTGTAGAGTCCTACATGTCGATGTTTGCGGATGACGCAAAGTTGATGAGAAGAGTTGTGACAGATGAGGATTGCAGGATCCTCCAAGAGGACCTGAACAGGTTGCAGAGATGGTCAGAGAAATGGCTACTGGAATTCAACACGAGCAAATGTAAAGTTATGGAAATGGGACTAGGAGATAGGAGACCAAAGGGACAGTACACAATGAAGGGGAACAGCCTACCTGTGACGACGCGCGAAAGAGACCTGGGTGTGGACGTAACACCTAATCTATCTCCTGAGGCACATATAAATAGGATAACGACAGCAGCGTACTCTACACTGGCAAAAGTTAGAACATCATTCAGAAACCTAAGTAAGGAGGCATTTAGGGCTCTTTACACTGCCTACGTGAGGCCAGTCTTAGAGTATGCCGCCTCATCATGGAGTCCCCATCTAAGAAGCACATAATGAAACTGGAAAAGGTTCAGAGGTTTGCAACGAGACTCGTCCCAGAGCTACGAGGGATGGGGTATGAGGAGCGCTGGGGGAACTATGCCTTACGACACTAGAAAGAAGAAGGGAGAGGGGGGACATGATAGGAACGTATAAAATACTCAGAGGGATTGACAGAGTGGACATAGACGAAATGTTCACACGGAATAGTAACAGAACGAGGGGACATGGATGGAAGTTAGAAACTCAGATGAGTCACAGAGATGTTAGGAAGTTTTCTTTTAGCGTGAGAGTAGTGGGAAAATGGAATGCACTTAAGGAACAGGTTGTGGAAGCCAATACTATTCATAATTTTAAAACCAGGTATGATAGGGAAATGGGATAGGAGTCATTGCTGTAAACAACTGATGCTCGAAAGGCGGGATCCAAGAGTCAATGCTCGATCCTGCAGAACATATAGGTGAGTACATATAGGGATACACACACACAACACACACACACACACACACACACCACAACATTTAGTGTCTGTCTCTACTTCCTATCACAATCGACACAGAATGGTCCAGGACGGACCGAAAACGTCGTGTCCCTTCACCTTCTAGTGTGTGGTCTGGCAAACACACATATCTGTACACCAGTTGATTGATGGTTGAGAGGCGGGACCAAAGAGCCAAACCTCAACCCCCGCAAGCACAACTAGGTAAGTACAGCCTCGCGGCTAAGTGGACATCGCTCTGGGGTCGTAGACTTAAGAGCCCGGTTCGATCCCGGCTGAGGCAGAATCAGAGTGCAGATTTTCTTTAACCCTGATGTGCCTGTTCACCTTGCAGTAAATAGGTACCTGGGAGTTAGACAGCTGCTACGGGCTGTTTCGTAAGGATGTGTGTGTGTGTGTGTGTGTGTGGTGTGTGTGTGTGTGTGTGTGTGTGTGTGTGTGTGTGCGTGTTAGAGAAATATATGTAGTAGACATAACTGAGGAAAAATTGATTAGAAAGACGGGTTCCAAGAGCTAATAGCCCGATTCTGCAGATACAAATAGTAAACACACACACACACCTGAGCTATAGACACTTTAAATACGCCCTAGAGATATATTCAGTGTGAAAGTAGTTAACAGATGGAATGCTTTAGGCAGTGATGTGGTGGAGGCTGACTCCATACACAGTTTCAAATGTAGATATGATAGAGCCCAGTAGGCTCAGGAATCTGTACACCTGTTGATTGACAGTCGAGGGACGGGACTAAAGAGCCAGAGCTCAACCCCTGCAAGCACAACTAGGTGAGAACACACTAGAGTAAGATCTACACTGCTCAACAGTAGTGGTTTGGTATGTACAATACATGGTACTGGAGGCGAACACATATGCTGTATTATGCTGACTCTGAGACAGCATAACTGGAGGGAGGGAATTATGAGTAGAAAGTGCCAAGTCATTACGATTATGTAGCACTTGGAAGAGGTCAGGATGAGGATTTCGGATGGGACGGGAGGGAAAGGAATGGTGCCCTTGGCTAGTCGGAGATTGAACGCCGACCTGCATGACGCGAGACCGTCGCTCTACCGTCCAGCCCAAGTGATTGGGCTGGTAAACTCATGGTTGGGAAGAGTCGTAACTGGAGTCCCTCGGGGCTTTGTCCTGGGGACCTCTATTGTCCTCCACACACCCTAAATCACCAGGACTCACCAGTCTCCAGCAACATTGAAAAGTTCCCCCATAGAACTTGAAGAGACTGACAAATAAACTCGGATAAAGATCCAGACACGCAGCGAGAGGCCAAAACAGACTTTTATTATAAGATCTGAGTTATAAGACTTTTATTATAAGATCTGAGTTATAAGACTTTTATTATAAGATCTGAGTTATAAGACTTTTATTATAAGATCTGAGTTATAAGACTTTTATTATAAGATCTGAGTTATAAGACTTTATTATAAGATCTGAGTTATAAGACTTTTATTATAAGATCTGAGTTATAAGACTTTTATTATAAGATCTGAGTTATAAGACTTTTATTATAAGATCTGAGTTATAAGACTTTTATTATAAGATCTGAGTTATAAGACCTTTATTATAAAATCTGAGTTATCAGACTTTTATTAAAAGATCTGAGTTATCAGTTCTTATCAATTCAGTGTTGATAAGTGAAGGGTCTAAGCCTAGGATTAAAGGAAACACACAATCAGAGGTACCAGAATTCATCTACACAAAAGTGAAATTCCTAAACCTGATTGTCAAAAGGATCCGAGAGTCATTAGCACGGACCTGGAACCCCCTCCCTCACAAAGCAATACATTCAAACAATCCTCTGCCAGTCATATTTTTATCTTGAAGCGTTACCGACATAATTTCTGACGTTGTTCACCAGACCACACACTAGAAGGTGAAGGGACGACGACGTTTCGGCCCGTCCTGGACCATTCTCAAGTCGATTCCAGGACGGACCGAAACGTCGTCGTCCCTTCACCTTCTAGTGTGTGGTCTGGTCAACTTACTTTAGCCATGTTATTGTGACTCATCGCCTGCTTCTGACGTTGAGTTTCAGCTCTATTCATGCAGGTCGGCGTTCAATCCCCGACCGCCTAAGAGGTTGGGCACCATTCCTTTCCCTCCTGTCCCAGCCCACATCCTTATCCTGACCCCTTCCAAGTGCTATATAGTCGTAATGGCTTAGCTCTATCCTCAGACAGCCCTTCCCACTTCCTTTCAACTCTAAGTTTGCCCTTTAAGGCCCACGCTTGAACAATGGAGTTCAGCATTGGGCATCGTACTATCAAATGGGTGTAAATTCGCTGCAAATTATACAGAGAAAAATAACTGCTTTAATCCATGCAATTAGCAACCTTGCGTGTGAATAAAGTTTACGAAAACTCTATATAAGCTCTAATACTCAAAGGTATACAAGGGTTTTAACTATAGGGATTACATGAGGTTATCAGGGTGATTTACATGTGGAGTTGTAACAAGCGGGTTTACATTGTGGAAGGGATTTATATGAGGTTTATCAAAGGGGGATTAAATGAGGCGATTTATCACGGGAAATTAAATTATGTGGTTCAATAGAGAGGTAAAATGTGGCTGTAAAACCCCCATGGAGGGGGGCGGGGGTATGATAGAGGGGATTTAACAAAAGGGATTTAAAGAGGTGGTTTAACAAAGGAAATTAAGTGAAATCATTTAACGAAACAGAACGCGGTAGTGTAGTTTTAATTTTTTTTAAATACTGAAACATAAAAAAGGAAACACTGGTTTTGAAATAAGAGTTGGAGATCAATGGAGCGAGTTACCAAGTTGATGAAACGTCGAAGTAAACTCACGGGCACGTTTCGAGCATCGTTGAGATACACGAACGACCCCTGGTAGTGTAGATGTCTCGCGGAGACCACAGTCTATCCGCAGATTCCTTTAACTTCACGTTATAATGTTCATATCTTCCCTTCCCTTCTACCTCCCTCTCATCGTTCCTTTCCACTGTTCTACTGTCCCAGCAGCTTTCCTGTTCTTGAATCCCTTCCACTTGTTATATGGTCATACTGGTCTAGCGTTTCTCCTCATAATTACCTCACTTTAAAGCACCGTCGTACCGTCACAACCCACGTCTCTCTATCCCACTGCTGTCCTTTCCTTCCTTTCCCATCTCTTCCATTCTCTCCCTGTGAGCCTCTTCCCCTCCTTTCTCTTCCTCACAAGGCTCGGTGAGCTCACCGTTATCCAACCATCTTTCTTGGGACTATTCCAAATTCCTGTCACTACCAAGTCAATTTTGGCATTGGATTCCACTGCTGCTCTGTGGCATGTCACTTTCTGTTAAATGTCTCTGTCTTCTCTCTCTCTTCCTCTCTCTCTCTCTCCCTCTCTCCTCTCTCTCTCTCTCTCTCTCTCTCTCTCTCTCGCTCTCTCTCTCTCTCTCTCTCTCTCTCACACATTCATTAGAGATTCCAAAATACCTTAATAACACAAGAAGGGAACTGTCGAGGGGGGAGTGACGAGCAGTGTCCCCCTGCGGATTCCTGTCGCGAACTGAGCTCTTAATAAATAACAAATTAAGAGAGTAACAGAGCCTCCAGGATTGTGTCATATTCGTCAGCCTGAAAGGTTAAGACGAGTCCTTCACGTGATGTTCCATCTCCCTTCAAGAGAACCTTGGGAGAGGGCGAGTGTGCTGTTAATGAAGCTGTGAGATGCCAGGAATTATAAGGTTGGTATTCGACGCTTAGCGTTGTTTCTCATGCATTGTTCGTCTCTGTAATTGAAATTGAAATAAGTTTATTGATGTAAAATACACACAAAGGGATGAGGTAGCTCAAGCTATTCTCACCCCGTTCAGTACATATACACACATCACAAACCATAAACATATTACCAAACATTCTGAGAGATAACATATACATTTCCTTTGTTCGTCTCTGTAAGGTAGAATGGCTATGAGTTTCTGTTCTGATTTCTCTCGTAAAGTGTTGGTCATATTACGTTATGCTCAGTATTAGGGTCAGGCTCAGCACTAAGGTCATGCTCAGCACTAGGGTCATGATAAGTCATGTTCAGTACCAGTTTCAGTAACATATGTACACGTACACAGCTGGGGGGCGTGTATGTGTCACTCACCCAGTGGTACCCATCAGGTACCTGTGTACAACTCTTCCCCCATCAGGTACCTGTGTACCACTCTCCCCCCATCAAGTACCTGTGGTATTCCTACCCAATCAGTCACCTGTGGTACCATACCTCCCCCTAGCCTCAGGTGGACGCTCCCTGTAGCCTAAAGTAAGAGGGTTGGTGTGTTGTAAACATCCCAGCCGGCGGGGGTTCGTGAGCGATAATGTCGCCACAATTGGATTCCCGTCTTGACTGTTAAGACGTGCGAACGCTCGCCGTGTGTAGGGAGCATAGTGGTCTACGCCGTCGACTCGCACTCGATGATCCCGGCAGTGGTGCACTGCAGTCGGATTTTAACTCCAGAGGTCCTACTGAAGCATAGTGGTCCCCGTCCTGGACTCACACTCGAGGAGCCGTTGTTCGAACTTTGGCGAAATAGAAATGGGCACTTTTCCCTTTCCTCTAATGCCTCTGTTCACTTGGCAGTAAATCGGTACCTGGGAGGGAGTCAACTGATTTGGGGATGGTCAGTATCTTACCAGTGGGGGGGGGACTTCGATAGGCCTAATTTTAGGCCTCTTGTTCATGATAATGGGAAATTGTAGGCCTACTGGCCCTGTATCCTTGTCATTCAGCTTAAATGACTGGTCGTTAATTAGCCTTCAACCAGGTGAGAGGCGCCAGCCAGGTGCGAAACTGAATAGCGAAATTCCAGCCAAGTCACGTCACTGAAACGTTTCTTAAACGTAATTAGGTCCTCAGAGCGTTGTAATAACCAAATTACGTCCTCAGAACGTTGCAATAACGTAATTACGTCCTCAGAACGTTGTAATAACGTAATTACGTACTCAGAGCGTTGTAATAACGTAATTACGTCCTTAGAGCGTTGTAATAACCTAATTACGTCTTCAGAGCGTTGTAATAACGTAATTACGTCCTCAGAGCGTTGTAATAACCTAATTACGTTCTCAGAACGTTGTAATAACGTAATTACGTCCTCAGAGCGTTGTAATAACGCAATTACGTTCTCAGAACGTTGTAATAACGTAATTACGTTCTCAGAACGTTGTACTAACGTACACAATAGCACAAAGAACACTGTAGGTACATTGCATGACTTGTCAGGCGGGTGGTTACTTTTAAGTAAGATTGGGTCCAGGGTGTGGTGGGTGGGAAGAGGGGGGGGGCACTGTCTCCTTCATTCCTCACTCATTCTCATTCACCATGACCCTCATTCTCCATGACCCTCATTCTCATGACCCCTCATTCTCCATGACCCCCTCATTCACCATGACCCTCATTCTCAATGACCCTCATTCTCCATGTCCCTCATTCTCCATGTCCCTTATTCTCCATGACCCTCATTCTCCATGACCCTCATTCTCCATGACCCCTCATTCTCCATGACCCTCATTCTCCATGACCCTCATTCTCCATGACCCTCATTCTCAATGACCCTCATTCTCCATGACCCTCATTCTCCATGACCCTCATTCTCCATGACCCTCATTCTCCATGACCCTCATTCTCCATGACCCCTCATTCTCCATGACCCTCATTCTCCATGACCCTCATTCTCCATGACCCTCATTCTCCATGACCCTCATTCTCCATGACCCCTCATTCTCCATGACCCCCATTCTCCATGACCCTCATTCTCCATGACCCTCATTCAAGACAAGGCGTAACTCATC
>WNGS01003388.1:15729903-15741058 GCA_020271785.1 Procambarus virginalis | reverse complement strand
TAATATATATAAATGATTTAGATTCAGGTTTGATTAGCAATAAACAACAGAGGTCCCAGGACAGAGCCTTGAGGCACTCCACTAACAACATTATCCCACCTGACTTAACCCCATTTATACTAACTCTCTGTTTCCTTTGGAATAGCCATGCCATAATAATTAATAATAATAAATAATAATAATAATATAATAATAATGATAGTTAATTTAGGAAAAAAGTATATACATACAAGACGAGTTTGTATATGTGCAGTCTGTATTTAGTACAATGGAACAGTGTATATTCAGTACAATGTAACGCTGGGGCACCGTAGCAGACTTTGGGGCACCGTAGCAGACGTTGGGCACCGTAGCAGACGCTGGGGTACCGTATCAGACGCTGGGGCACCGTAGCAGGCGCTGGGGCACCATAGCAGACGTCAAGGCACCGTAGCAGACGCTGTGGCACCGTAGCAGACGCTGGAGCACCGCAGCAGACGCTGGAGCACCGCAGCAGACGCTGGGGCACCGTAGCAGACGCTGGGGCACCGTAGCAGACGTTGGGACACCATAGCAGACGCTGGGGCACCGTAGCAGACGCTGGGGCACCGTAGCAGACGCTGGGGCACCGTAGCAGACGCTGGGGGCACCGTAGCAGACGCTGGAGCACCGCAGCAGACGCTGGGGCACCGTAGCAGACGCTGGGGCACCGCAGCAGACGCTGGAGCACCGCAGCAGACGCTGGAGCACCGCAGCAGACGCTGGAGCACCGCAGCAGACGCTGGAGCACCGCAGCAGACGCTGGAGCACCGCAGCAGACGCTGGAGCACCGCAGCAGACGCTGGAGCACCGTAGCAGACGCTGGAGCACCGCAGCAGACGCTGGGGCACCGTAGCAGACGCTGGGGCACCACAGCAGACGCTGGGGCACCATAGCAGACGCTGGGGCACCGTAGCAGACGCTGGAGCACCGTAGCAGGACTAATGCTAGGGGTGTAACGCCCGACTGGTAAGAGTTTCCGGGAACTAGGGGGCGCTATCAGAGGTACACAGTTGACCTCCAAACGTATACAAGCCGACCCCTTGTATATCCTGTGTGTTCACCTGAGTTACCTGCCCCAGTCTCACCTTCCCGAAACCGTTCACTGAGTGGAGGAGGGGAAGCGGTCTTTTTTTTTCCATTTCATTGTGTGTGGGCGTGTGTTGAGGCCAGCTCCTGCCTTCCCCTATTGTGGTGGGGCCAGTTCCCAGCAGGCGGGGCGTTGGGGGGTTGGGCCACCCCCAACCTTCCTCTGGAAATGTATTCCCCTCCCACCCGTCCATTAGATATGTCATCCTGTAGGAAAGTTCTCCCAACCGTCCTTTGGGTGGGTATGGGAGCGGGAGGTGGGAGGGGTGGAAGGGAATGGGAACTATAAAACTCAACTATATGGAGGGGGAGTCGGCCACGCTCCTGTGCCAGGTAAGTCCTCAACGGGATCACCATAGCCCGTGCTACAATATAGGTTTAAGCATGTTAGAGACATTAGGCAGATTATTGATGTATATAAGAAATAGGAGAGGTCCTAGGATGCTGCCATTGGAACTTTTGGTTTCGAGTAGCTGAATCTAAAACAACACTAACAACAGCGAGAGTCCAAGTGGCACTTGAGCGCCTCCACGAGTTTTCTTATGAAGCCGGATTGTCCCTGGAGAATTAAGAGGTTGTATATTGCAACTCGTCCTCAGACCATTCCATCCAGCGGTCGACCCCAAAGATGCATTCATCAATTTTAAAATGCTGGTAATTCAAAACGGGAATTTTCTCATATATAAATTAATATTATAATATATTAACATATTGTGCATATATAGGCATAGGTTAGGTTAGATGTCTAAGTTCTGTTGGCGATTACTTGTATTTGTAGTACGTGGGTGAAGCATTTACAGCGTTGTGGTTCGAACAGAATTCGTCAGTGAAGCACTTGTTCCGGAAGTGTTCGAACGAAATCAGTTGTGAGTCGTGTGTAAACCGTTTTTCATTCATAAACAGCTGGGTTTGGCGGGTGCATGGAATCACTTTTGGGTCTTTGTTTGGAGGACGGGCTGCCTTTATTATACAGCCCGTCCTCATAAACAAAGGCTAGAGTGCATTCCATGCACCCGCCAAACCCCAGCTGTTTATGAATGAAAAACGGTTTACACACGACTCACAACTGATTTCGTTCGAACACTTCCGGAACAAGTGCTTCACTGGCGAATTCTATTCAAATCCAGCCCGTCCTCCAAACAAAGACCCAAAAGTGATTCCATGCACCCGCCAAACCCCAGCTGTTTATGAATGAAAAACGGTTTACACACGACTCACAACTGCTGACGTTCGAACATATCCGGAACAAGTGCTTCACTGACGAATTTTGTTCGAATCACAACGCTATAAATGCTTCACTCACGTACTACAAATACAAATAATCGCCAACAGAACTTAAACACCTAACCTAACCTATCCTATGCCTATATTTACACAATACGCTAATATATTATAATATTAATTTATACTTGAGAAAATTCCCGTTTTGAATGAACAGCATGTTAAAATTTATGAATGCGTCTGTGGGGTCGACCGCTGAATGTAATGGACTTGAGTCGAGGACGGGTTGTCAAACCACAACGCTGTAAATGCTCAGCCTGTCAAAGGCCACAATGGATTCTAGCCTTTGTTTACGAGGACGGGCTGTATAATGAAGGACAGATATTTACCGTGCCGGGAGTATTGGAAGAACCAGTTGCACAGTGGAGGGTTTATGCACAGTACTCTCCACTGTCACTGAGTCGAAAAACACTTTTATGAGGGCAAATTGATCTTTGACAAGCCGCTGGCGTCCTGTCCTCGTCGAGGCCACTAGTATTAGTAAATAAATTAAACAAGAACATTTTTGGTTTAAGTTTAAAACAGATCAGCCGGTCGGCCGAGCGGACAGCACGCTGGACTTGTGATCCTGTGGTTCTGGGTTCGATCCCAGGCGCCGGCGAGAAACAATGGGCAGAGTTTCTTTCACCCTATGCCCCTGTTACCTAGCAGTAAAATAGGTACCTGGGTGTTAGTCAGCTGTCACGGGCTACTTCCTGGGGGTGGAGGCCTGGTCGAGGACCGGGCCGCGGGGACATTAAAAAGCCCCGAAATCATCTCAAGATAACCTCAAGATAACAATCAGTAAAAGCTCCAATCAATATCTACAAAAAAAAGTTTAACAATGAGAACAAATTCTGTTAAAATAAGATAACTAAGAATTCCAATCATTGCCGTCGAAGAACACTTGAACACTTTGTGGTTAAGCAGGAAACTCAAATTCGGGATGCAATTGAATTTTTAAATTTACGAGTACATAAAATGTTAGCTTGGAGGCCGGACAGGCGTGTTTAAAACAACTTGTCAACAAGTTGTTAAACTAAGCACCAGTATCGCCAGTAACTTGTTACAAGAGTACAAGTTCAAGTAAGTTTACTGAGAAAAGGAAGTACATCTCAAAAAGGATTAGAGTAGCTTAGGTTATTTCTACCCTTATTTACCAGCCGTGTAGAGGACACTGCAGACTGAGATTAGCACGCTTGAGCTAAGCTTGGCTCATATATCAAGCTCAAACGCTTTATGTGTTTTATGCCACCGGACCATCCTTATAGGGCGTACACGCAGTCATCACTTGAGGCGTACATAGTCATCCTCGGGCACGTACATGGAGTCATCCTTAACAATGCTATTAGAAGGAGGGAAGATGGTTGTCCAGGGTGTGAGGTGTACCTCACTAGGGGGCTGTCGGCGCTGCTGGCCCAGTCTGTCCTGGACCAGCGTACGGGGAGGTGCTCCAAGGAACTCCAGTACCGGTACCTGCTCTCCTCCGGTCCAACTGGTGTACTGATACTTACCTCTACTTACCGGGATAGTGTGCGCAGTGACACACGCAAATTAAATACAAAGTTTTCTTTGGAAAAAGTGTGAAAATTTTTGGTTTGTTACTGAAAAGTTAGGAAAGTATAACCCCTGTCTTTATACTTTAAATACTTTCCTGGTGTTGATAAGTGTCGGTGAGTGACAAAGAGGATTGGAGGGTCGTTATACCTTGACGAAAGTGATTGATTTGTTTAATTCTTGTAATGCTGGTGAGAATGTCCACTCAGACACGCTATTGAAACATTATGGTTTCTTGGAGGGATTTCTCCAGAGGTTTCTTGGAATATATATATATATATATATATATATATATATAAATATATATATTATATATATATATATATATATATATACTTATGTTAGGATTTAGGTTGGGATTTACGCCTCAGAGAAGGTACTGGAACCGGTTAGGTAAATGTGGGTCTTAATGTTTCAAGAGCAGAATCCACCAATAGTTTTGCATCCACGTTCCAAGTTACTGCTGGCAGATAGACAAGAGGAAACTGTCTATCTGGGTATATTATTATTATTGATTTGATTCCATAGAAGAAATAAATATTATTAGTTGATAAAGATTACTGGTAATTATCTGAGTTACCGGTTAACAATTAAACGTTCGCATGTTGAGTTATGATAGATTATATTTGGCTTAAATATACATTTTGTTAATTAGTTATTTTGGAAAGAAGTTAGAAAGTGCAACACGAAAGGTGGGCGGAAAAACTAGTGGTAATATTTACTATGTTGTGAAGTGTGTGGGAGAGTTGTTAGCATGGGTGACGTGTGTGGGAGAGTTGTTAGCATGGGTGAGGTGTGTGGGAGAGTTGTTAGCATGGGTGACGTGTGTGGGAGAGTTGTTAGCATGGGTGACGTGTGTGGGAGAGTTGTTAGCATGGGTGACGTGTGTGGGAGAGTTGCTAGCATGGGTGAGGTGTGTGGGAGAGTTGCTAGCATGGGTGAGGTGTGTGTGGGAGAGTTGCTAGCAAGGGTGAACTATAATGTTCCCTCGCCTTCCCATCAACTTGTACTGTTCCTCTGGGCTCCTCTCGCCCTGTTGCCTCTTAGGAACACTGTGTATGCTTTCACTGGGCTCCAGTAGTCACGTGTTTGATATCTTGCGGTTTGTTTACCTTCAGGAGGCTATGTTATTTCTTCCCATTGAACATTTTGATGGTACAGTGTTTTGTTTGTTAGCCAACTCGTCATCAGACCAAGTCCATTCCATCCAGCGGTCGACCCCCAAAGACGAATTCATCAGTTTTAACATGCTGTTCATTCATTATAGGAATTATCTCTCAAATATAAATTAATATTGTTATATATTAGCATACCGTGCCTATTTAGGCATTGGTTAGGTTAGGTGTTTAGGTTTTGTTGGCGATTATTTGTATTTGTAGTTTGTGGGTGAAGCATTTACAGCGTTGTGGTTCGAACAAAAAGTCGTCAACGAAGCACCTGTTCCGAAAGTGTTTGGACGTCATCAGGTCTGAGGACGGGTTGGGTTAAGACAACTTGAAGTGTGTGTTCGGAATACTCAGCAAATCTCGAGCACAGTATAAGTTTGTGATGTGAAAAGCAATGCTTGGTTGGAAACACCACGAAGCTACGAGAGTAATAGTTGTTTGAAAACATCACGAAGCTTTCGATTTCAGAACGCCATAGCAAGCTCTCTGCACAGCTTGTTAGCTTCTAGTTCGGTGTTGCCGTAACTTCAAACTGCGTATCGTCAAACAAGATCAATACATGTTCGTACATTTACAAGCGTAAGGATATATTAAGAGTGCTTTCTCGAGATGTTAACCAATGAGAACGATAGTGTGGCTAGCACGACTCTCTAGAGAAGTGGCTAGTGTCTTCGGATAGATGTGAAAGAAACCAAATAACGAAGAGGATCACCGCTGGCGTCCCTCCGCGCCCCTTCCCGCTCTAACCCCAGAAACAGAGCGAGTCCGCAGGAATCCTCCCGGCATCTTGTGTTTACATAGTTGTCTGAAGAGTCTGGTGTACCTCCCAGGTGTCTCGACTCAAGAGGGAGTTCTTGGCGTTGGATTCTCCGTCTTGCCGGATGCATTCTAAGGAGAAGTAGTGCCCTTCACCTACTCATAAGGTGAGCGTGAAAGAGATTCTATTGTTATTAAGCTGTTACAGTTTCTAATGCACTGTCTCGTAGATTAAATTTTTTATATTTTACGGCATTCTTCGTCTATCATTTATATAATTTATGACGTTGATTTTGTAAAGGGATTATGTTTGGGAGTTAGCCGCAATTCAGCTATACAAACTAGGTCTGATTTAATGAATTAGGGAATTATTTAATCTGTGGGTGATCTTTTATGTTATTGCATATCGGATCATAACGCTCAAGGGAGTTATTTGTGTCATAAGCTCAAGGGAGTTATTTGTGACGTTTGGTTTGTGATTGCGTGTGTTTTTCTTCATGTTTATTGGTATAGCGTGTTTGATACCTGGGAATCTGTCAGTGGTGTTTTAGGGAGGAGTGTGTGGTTGATGTTTTTTTTTTCAATATAAGTGATGGGTCGTTGGTTTAATTTGACAGCTGTGAACTCCTTGTGTTTTGTTTTTATAGTCTGTTAATGGTTTATGTGGCAAGTCAGCGTGGGAGATGGATTGGGCTTTATTTTGTAAGGTAATTCTCTACTTCTTGTTTCAGCAACAGTATTTTCCTCGTGTTTATGCTACTGGAAGTTACGTTTGGCTGGAGTTTGTTTTGTGTAGGTGTGCGTGTGGTGTGCGTGTGGTGTGCGTGTGGTGTGCGTGTGGTGTGCGTGTGGTGTGCGTGTGTTGTGTGCGTGGGGTGTGCGTGTGGTTTGTGTTGAGGCACTCTCAGAGATGGGTTCGAGTTCTTGTCTTAAGAATTTATTCAGGAGTCGGTCCAGTGACTTTTTTGTATTGCATTTGCAATGCCAATTGACGAGTTTGGAGGTGAAATCTTCACTTAGCTGAGAGTTCTGAGTTAACGGATTATTGCCTGAGGCGTGTAGGATGGTAGGTGACAGGGGACACTTATTAAGTGCGAAGCTTGTTGCTGGGCAAGTGGCTGTGGTTGGCGTGGTTTGCTGTTAGTGTGTACTCATGTGTGGCATGTTGCTGTAGAAGTAGTTCCTACTGTCTGCAATGTAGGGAGAGCATCTTTTGGATTTGATGTCATGGTCGCCTTCACAATTTCAATGTTCGAGGGTGTCTGAAGTGCATGTTTGTGTGTGATGAGCTTCTAAACAATTGCCACAGTAGACAGTCTTTTGTGTATCCTCTTGGGATGTGGTTAAATTCTTTCCATCTGACGCGCTGGGTTGGACGTGGTATATTTCTAATTTATGGAGACGGCCATTAATCCAAACTCGATCAGATGGAGGATCGTGAAAGATGGCAAGTGTCTGTATCACATAGGGGCCGGATTCACGAAGCAGTTACGCAAGTACTTACGAACCTGTACGTCTTTTCTCAATCTTTGACGGCTTTGTTTACAATTATTAGACAGTTAATGAGCTCCGAAGCACCAGGAGGCTGTTTATAACAATAACAACAGTTAATTAGGAAGTTGTCATGCTTGTAAACTGTTTAATAAATGTAAGCAAAGCCGTCAAAGATTGAGGAAAGATGTACACGTTCGTAAGTACTTGCGTAACTGCTTTGTGAAGCTGGCCCCAGTTCTCCATCTATTCTACGCAGAAATTCCTTTACTCTGAAGATGGAAATATCATGTTCATGAAGTTGTTGCCCGAAACGCTATGTATACGTACTAGTGGCTTTAGGTATTGTATGTACTGCCTCTATCTTTAAATCTAACAGAATTACTACTTGTGAAGGAGGAAATGTAGATGTTTATCTCTCAGAATGTTTGGTAATATGTTTATTGTTTGTGATGTGTGTCTATGTATGTATTAACACGATGTACTGAACGGGGTGAGAATAGCTTGAGCTACCTCATCCCTTTGTGTGTATTTTACATAAATAAACTTATTTCAATTTCAATTTCAACAGAATGTTTGTACTGTAACTCTGCAACTATGTATGTACTGTTCCTAAATAAATTATTATTATTATTATTATTATTATTATTATTATTATTATTATTATTATTATTATTATTTGTGTTTGGATGTCTTCTTCACTAACGTCTAGGTCATGTAATAATAATTAATTTGTAATACATTATGTCTGGGGACAGGAAGCCAGCGTATTTTCATACGTTATTTTTTTTATCGAGGTCGAAGCCATAAATACCAAAGTATTTGCAATTTTTAAATCCACCCTGAGAAAATGACCAGGACAAATGGAGGACGTTTAACAAGCCGTCGGCTTCCTGTTCTCATCGAGGCCACTGGAATGAATGTCCCTCAGGTAAATTCAGGTAAATTTCCTTTGTTTATTTGATTTTATATCATATGCTATGATATTAAATATCTTTGGAATTGCATTGTAATGAAGCTTTGTGTTCTGTTATTGTCCAAAAAATCTATCCACATTGTCTTCACAAGAAATTTTGAACGTTTGCAGAACAGAATTTGTGGTGGCTTGATTGAGCGAGGGTTGGGACTCCGGTCGCTTGGTTGGGAAGGTCTTATTTACTTCTTGACGGTAGAGCGACGGTCTCGCTTCATGCAGATCGGCGTTCAATTCCCGATCACCCAAGTGGTTGGGCTCTATTCCTTCCCCCCCCCCACCCCGTCCCATCTCAAATCTCTATCCTGACCCTTTCCCAGTAACGGCTTAGCGCTTCCCCCTCCCCACCCTGATAATTCCCTACCGTTCTATTTGCCTTCTTGCGACAGCAGCTGTGTCGGAAAGCGCCTTCGTTATTCTCCTCGGAGAGCGGAAGAACATCGTCGACCTTATCGCTTCCACGTATCGTTGGGGCTTTCCTGGTTTCAGAGAGTTTTCCTGAGAGTTTCCGACAGTTTTCGAGAGTTTCCAAGAGTTTCCGAGAGTTTCCGAGAGTTTCCAAGAGTTTCCGAGAGTTTCCGAGAGTTTTCGGCCGGAGTCTGGCTATGCCCTCCTCCTCCCTGACTCGTGTTTGTCGGTCGTCCTGTTAGTCATAAACGCATTTTAAAACTATCAATATTTTTGTGTTACATGAAGATGGTCTAATGAAGATGGTAAACTCTCGGAAACCCCGCATTCGGCGGGCCAGGTCTTCGGGGGTCGATCTGGACCTCATCTGACTTATCTGTGACGTTGAAAATTATAAGTATCTCGCAGTGGAGGCTATAACAATGCTCCCTTTTGTTGGGTTTCGCGCTCTGGTTTAAACGTTCAGCTAGTTATCAGACAAAGCCTGGCGCTTCAATGCAGAACTGGTCCCAAAAGTAAATTTCTTTAATTAAAGACCAATAGAAACGGAATGACCTTAAATAAAGATTAGTATTATCGTATATATATATCGTGGTTCGGCTCTATTTATAGGTCAAGGGTAAATCATGTGTCTTTGATCCTTTAGTAATTATTTACAAATAATATACGTGGGTAAAACAGTTTCAGAGGTGTTTTTGTAACATTGAAAGGGAGAGTAAAGCACTTTTCGAACAGATACAAATGTCATCAGCTGTGAGCCGTGTGTAAACGCATTCCATTCATGTACCGGGGGTACAGCTAATGGATGGATTGTTTGTTTTGAGGCTTAGCTGGTGTGTACCACTCAGTCCTACACCGGTGCTGTGCCTCTCAGTCCTACACCCGTGCTATGCCTCTCAGTCCTACACCGGTGCTGTGCCTCTCAGTCCTACACCCGTGCTATGCTACTCAGTCCCACACCCGTGCTATGCCACTCAGTCCTACACCCGTGCTATGCCACTTAGTCCTACACCGGTGCTATACCTGTATGTACAAATTGGAATGTTCATTGGAGAACTAACCAATGTACTAGAGAAATAATTTTATAAATGCTCAACTCATACTCAACAAAATAAATAAACATATTTCCTTAAATTTTCATACTATCCTGGCCACACCTGGCCCTTCGTGGCCATACCTGGCCTTTGTGGCCACACCTGAACCCTTGTGTCCACACCTGCCAGTCAAACCCTAATGACTACCCTCGTGAACAACTCTGGATCTAGATTCATCAAGCTATTACGCAAGTACTTACGATCCTGTACATCTTATATCTGATGGCTTGTGTTTACATTCTCGAAATCCTTTACGAGTATCGGAACTCGCCAGTCTAATGTTATGATTGCTGCTAGCAGGCTCCGAGTGCTTGGCGAATCCGATTCCTGGTCTCTGCCCCCGCCTATAACTACCAATCACAGACCCATCACAGGAATTACACCCTCTTTAGAGTGGATCTGTATGTCACTTAGTCTCCAAGTCGAACTCTGTGATGACGCTCGGCTCTCTAGAGGGGCTACAGTGGCTTCTGGAGCCAGATTCACGAGGCAGTTACGCAAGTACTTACGAACATGTACATCTTTCCTCAATCTTCGACGGCTTTGGTTACATTTATTAAACAGTTTACAAGCATGAAAACTTCCCAATCAACTGTTGTTATTGTTATAAACAGCCTCCTGGTGCTTCGGAGCTCATTAACTGTTAATAATGGTAAGCCGCCAATGATTGAGAAAAGATGTACAGGTTCGTAAATGCTTGCGTAACTTCTTTGTGAATCTGGCTTCTGTGTGGTGGACCAGCAAACGGATGAAGGGAAAGGGGAGAGGATGAGGGGAAGGAAGAAAGGAAAGAAGGAATAAGGAAGGACGAAGGTGGTTTAAGAGTCAAGAGGGAAGATAGGAGGGAGGTTAAATGCGAATTGAGTCGTAGGTGAGCCGTCAGCTGTGAAGGAGGTGATAGAAGCAACCTTTAAAGTAGTGGATGAATGATGGGGTGTGAGATATGATGAGAGAAGGGGGGGGAATGGTGATGGGGGGATGGGGAAGGAGGAGAAGGGGGGGGGGTAGAGGGGCGTGTAGGGTCCGCTGAGTCCAGTCAAGTCTCGCGGGTATTTTGCATATTTCTCATTACCTTGACAGAATGCCACACGCAGATACAATTGAATTGCTTTTCCCCCTTCACTAACCTACTGGTAGTACTACCACCGTCCAGGTACTGTCCAGGCACTGTTCAGGTACTGTTCAGGTACTGTCCACCCACTGTCCAGGCACTGTCCACCCACCATCTATGAACTGTCCAGTAACCGTCTAGGAGCTGCCCACGCACCATCCAGGCACTTGTCCAGCCACCGTCCAGGCACTGTCCACTGTCCAGCCACCATCCAGGCACTGTCCGGCCACCA
>WNGS01003388.1:15722403-15724903 GCA_020271785.1 Procambarus virginalis | reverse complement strand
GCATAAGACTAAACTGGAGAAGGGTTCAATGGTTTGCCACCAGGCTAGTACCCAGACTGAGAGGTAGTATAAGCTACGAGGAGAAACTACGGGAAATTGGAAACCTCACGTCGCTGGAAGAAGAAGAGTAGTAGGGGACTGACACCACATACAAGATTCTCAAAGGAATTGATAGGGTAGATAAAGACAGGGCTATTTACCACACCATGGGCACACACTAGGAGGGAACAGGTGGAGAACTGAGTGCCCAAATGAGCCACAGAGATATTAGAAAGAACTTTTAGTGTCAGAGTGGTTGACAAATGGAAATGCATTAGGCAGGTGATGTGGTGGAGGCTATGGACTCCATACACAGTTTTTCAAATGTAGATATGATAGAGCCCAGTAGGCTCAGGAACCTGTACACCAGTTGATTTGACAGTTTAGAGGAAGGCGGTGGGACCAAAGGAGCCAGAGCTCAACCCCCCCAAGCACAAATAAGCGAGCACAAATAGGTGAGTATAACTAGGTGAGTACACACACACCCACACACACACACACAACGACAACACCCCCACACACACACACACACACAACCCCACACACGACACCACCCACATTACACACCCCCCCCGCCCCCCATACACCCCCATCCCCCCCCCCACACACCTTAAGCAAGCCAGTAATTCCTAAGGCCAAGAATTACGCAAGAAAGAGAAGGGTGGCAACAGGGGAACTGCATTTTTTGGACATGATCGGGAAATGCCTTTGACACAGTACCCATAAAAGGTTGATGCATACGGCTTGGGAGTGGGAGACTAGGCAGGAGTAACAGGTGTAGGGCGCCTCCAGTGGATAAGGGAGTACCTAACAATAGGAAACAGAGAGTTACAGTGAGGGGTGAGACCCTCAGACTGGCGTGAAGTCACCATGGAGGTCCCACAGGGCTCTGTACTTGGACCTATCCTGTTTTCTGATATACGTAAATGCACTCCCAGAGGGTATAGAATAATTCCTCTCAATGATTGCTGACGACACGCCAAAAATTATGAGTGAAGGATTAAGGACAGAGGAGGACAGCTTGAGACTTCAAGAGACCTGGACAAGCTGCAGGAATGGTCGAAACAAATGGCTGTTAGTGTTTTAACCCAAGCAAATGTATTGTAATGACGATAGGGGTAGGAAGCAGGAGACCGGATATACAAAGGTATCATTTGGGAGATGAGGAAATACTTCACAAGAGTCAGAGAGAGAGAGAGAAAGACCTGGGGGTTGATATCTCGCCAGACCTGCCCCCTGAAGCCCATATCAAGAGGATAACATCAGCAACATATACCAGGTTGGCCAACATAAGAACGGTATTTAGAAACTTGTGTAAGGAGTCATTCAGAACTTTGTATACCACATATGTCAGACCAATCCTGGAGTATGCAGCTCAGAATGGAGTCCATATTTAGTCAAGCATAAGGTAAACTGGAAAAGGTTCAAAGGTTTGCCACCAGGCTAGTACCCGAGCTGAGAGGTATAAGCTACGAGGAGAAACTACGGGAATTAAACCTCATCGCTGGAAGACAGAAGAGTAGGGGGACATGATCACCACATACAGATTCTCAAAGGAATTGATAGGGTAGATAAAGACAGGCTATTTAAACCACAATGGGCACACACTAGGGGACACAGGTGGAAATGAGTGCCCAAATGAGCCACAGAGATATTAGAAAGAACTTTTTAGTGTCAGAGTGGTTGACAAATGAAATGCATTAGGCGTGATGTGGTGGAGGCTGACTCCATACACAGTTTCAAATGTAGATATGATAGAGCCCAGTAGGCTCAGGAACCTGTACACCAGTTGATTGACAGTTGAGAGGCGGGGACCAAAGAGCCAGAGCTCAACCCCCCCCCGCAAGCACAAATAGGTGAGTATAACTAGGTGAGTACACACACACACACACACACACACACACACACACACACACACACACACAAACAACACCAACCAAAAATACACACACACGCCACGAGCACCTGGAGTCTGTTCAACAGCTGGTGAGGTCAGCTCTGGCTGCTGCCTCTGCATAAAGCAAACCCAATTACCACCCTCTTAATGACGGAACAGTTGCGCCAATTACGGGGGCTTGGGATGCCCTGACCTGATTGGTAGACTCACTACGTAATTCAGGTTTTGGGCGTCTCTGCTGAAGTGTATTTCAGATTCCTTTCATGTGTTGCAAAAAAAAAAAAATGGAATTTTGTTTTGTTGCTGAAAACTGCAGGTATATTTACACTTCCTTGTAGAAGTGTGTGTGTTAGGAGTTTACTGGATACTATTTTGTATTATTAGCCATTAGTTTAAAATATGTTTTGAGTTGTTGGAGTGAGTGTATGCTATGGTTGTAAGTTTTTTGACAAAAGAGTGCCTCAAATTCTCGTATTTTTGTTGTTGATGAAATAGGAGTCAAAGCTGTTCTGTGCATGTAAAGAGAATGGTTATATAATGTACATTGCGTCCATGTACTTCAGA
>WNGS01003388.1:15654232-15706732 GCA_020271785.1 Procambarus virginalis | reverse complement strand
CTGTTGTGGGGGTTGTACTCTGGGGGATGGTCAATAGTTCGACCTTGCAGAGAAGGGGGAATGTGGATATAAGCCTAAAGTATATATATATTCACAGGCTGCCTGTCCCAAGAAAATGAATTATTATTATTAAATGAATTGCATTAAAAGGGGGTATCCTATTTGCTTTATTTTGAACTTTAAAATTTTCTGCCATTGCTCTTACGACTACTGCTTTTTCCTTTTACTCACAAACTCCATGATCTGCTTCCTTTGGTTTTTGTGTCAGAAATTGGACAAATACAAATGCCATACTCCTCTGGCAGACACTTGCCTTCCCAGCTATGATCATGTTTCTCCTCAATGGAAATTAATCTGACTAGAGATTAAGTACACACTGTATAATTATACAATATAGCACAAACATGAGGATTTGTTGATATGTGAATTGATATGAAGACCACAGGGGAAGGGGTGAAAGCCAAATTAATGGGCAGGACTGCTAGAGCAGCATCAGCTGTCTCAGCTCTTGCCTGCTCTTCTATTATATTGTTCCCACATCTTCACTCAGGCTGCTGCATTTTCTATATTACTACTAGATGATGATTTTTTGTAATTTTGGGTTATATCTTGTTATATTTCAGGGATTATTTAAATATAATAATTTAAACATTATACTGTAGCTATGTTTGAGATTATTTAATGTAATAAAATGTAAATAAATGTGAAAGGTTGAACATAGTTTGTTGATATTATTACATTTCATTTTTGATCATGTACAAATATGAGTCTACCATTGGGTTCATCTTCCATCAGGAGGGTTGGAGAATTACTGTTGCTCTCCTACCCTTGGTGGTCAGGACGTGAGGTGGGTGCTAGGAGACCACAACCCTGCCCGTCGCCTCTCCAGTAACGGCCGCATCACCGTTTTCTTTCAGCGGGCGGGAGGGGAGACGGAAGTGGAGCCGACGAGTCCTGTCTCGACTGTGCCCTCTGTACTCACCCTCGCCACCGCCTTTCCTCTATACACGAAACCCGCGAGCATGACTTAGCACGTAATGCGAGGACGGCATTTCTAATTCTACAATTTTAGACTTTGCTCAGGGTGTGTAAAATTCATTTGATAGCCTCCTTTTCATTAGCCACTGTGCTATATGTATTTCTTCTATACTTAACCGCATGCTTGTTCATTGAACTGCATGCAATTTGAACTTATTTCCTTCTTGATTTTCATGAAATAAAAGCGTCCTAGCTGTTCATGTGAACACAGCTGTGAGTTTTGCTGTTACCGTATCTGGGGTGGGTCAGCCGCTAGTGCATGAAACTTCCTGATGTCAACCAGCCGTCCAACCATATGTGCTAAGGCTCATCCTCGTTGTGTGGACTCTGTCCTAGGTTTGGTGCGTAGAGGCTCTCATTTGACACTCATCACACACACAGTAGTGGGTCACATCTGAGAAAGCTTAGCCTAGAAAGGGAGGGGAGGGGAAAAAGAGGATACACAGGGAAACAGGTCTCTGTCTCTGGGGGGTAACCAGCTGATCCAGCCATGGTGATGCCAGAACCTCTGTCCTTGCCACTAAGTTGTAAATTAAGCCCTACTAAATTTACCGGACGGGATTTAATAAGCACAAATCAATGGCGATATTACTATCAGTTCATACAACTGTAACTTGCTCCATGTTTTACTACAAAATTAAATGAAACACAACTCATAATCTGGTCTTAAGTGCAGGCATACCCAGATGAGAGTGTTGGAGAGTTCAACTGGACAGGAGGTTAAAGCTGCGGCCTGGGACTAACCCCCATGAGGAAAACCAGGACCTTCAAGCCAGAGTTATGTGGACATAAGCAGTTGTGTAGCATATAAAAGATACTAGAGGTCTAGTGAGTTAATAGAGGATGATCACTCATGATAGGCCTATTCTAATAATACATCAAATATGGAAGTCAATATAGCCCCCTCAAACCCCTGGCAATGCCCAGTGTGAACCATTGGCTGCAATATTTTCTAACCTATGGTGCATGAAATTTTCTTAATTAATGATTGCTTTTATGAGGTAACAAACTGAATACATATATTTTGCAGTAAAATAATATTTCATCAAGTAAATATACACACTTAACATAATATTTGACCTCGTCCTCCGGTAAATTTAAAATCCTTGACCACAGTGAAAGTTAAGTCTGCTGTCAGATATGCTAGTCAGGTTTGTCATGTAATGTTAACGTTTTTTTGTCCTACGTTGCAGAGTGCAAAGCTAACCTAGCACTCTAGCTACATTTGCAGGAGCGAGTCAACCGGGGCTGGCAGAGAGGATTAGAGCAGTGAGTGTCAGCAGCTGGGTAAGTGGCTCCCTCTTGTGCTGAAATCTTACAGGCCCTCACCCACCCCAGCTCCCATAATGCTAAACCCATCACTTTCAGTCAGAGTCACACATGCACAACCTAGTCTGTTTGTTTATTTCAGAGATAGTGCCGGTTCCCGGCCAGTGTGGGTGAGTAAAATGTTGATCGATCATGTTGGCTAACCCCTGTAATAGCGGCGCCAGTCATGCAGGGTGTATCTCTGGGTGGTCGTTAATGACACTCCCCAACATCATGGTCCTGTATTAACACTTATTCCTCCTACAGGGCGGCTACGCTGCCTATCACCTTCCGGTGCATGAATGATAAGTGTGGCGTCGATCCACGGATCTCCCGCTTTGTGCTTCCAATCGGCGCCACTGTCAATATGGATGGCACAGCTTTATTTGTATCTGTTGGCACAGTGTTTATTGCTCAGATGAATGAACTGCCCCTTTCTGTGGGAGAATATGCCACTATCATGTAAGTTGCCTACTTTTTGTAACTCAGGTGTTCAATGCGTTTTAAGACTAGCTGTTGTCATACAGCAATAGATTAAATAGTTTTCATTTTTACCTGATGTGAATCATTGCCTAAAGCTAACATGAATAAAGTATTATGGCAGTTTCAAAGGCTAGTTTATTCAGTACTATTTCCTGTGGCTTCCACTAGAGCCAACTGGGGTTTCACACAATTGCCCCCATGCACTCGGGCTCTGTTAACCAAATAATTCTACCTCTGACGGGATGTCAGATTCAGATACCTGTACTTCAATACACACAGAAATCGCAATAATGTGATATATCATGGTGTGAATGATATATTATGGTGGTAAATTATGATATATCATGGTGGGGAAATGGTGTGAAACCCCAGCTAGGCTCCAGTGGAAACCTCAGGATCCTCGTGGGGGCAGCAGCACTTCAGGTTGCAATTATTTTACCATGTTGTGGTACAGTTGACTAGAACGCATCTGGGAACATTCGCTGCATTGGTTCGAACTCTCATCAAGGCTCTTGTGGAAATGATGTATATGATATGAATACTTGACTTGAACTCTGGTCATCCTATATCCAAATCATCAATAAGTCATAGGAAGGAAAATGCCCAGAAATATTGCAGTAGTACCCTGTAGCCCCCACACACTATCTAGCAAATATTCTTGTAAACCTCATGCTAAACTGTAGTAGTATTCAGTAAACCATGATAGTGACAATTTCTCAAAAAAATAAATGCATAGTGAAATCAAAAGAATGAAATGAATTTATGAATAATTTATTTACAATTTCTCCATGTTCAGAGTGACGGCCACAGCCGCCAGTGTGGCTAGTGCCAGTGTGCCCAGCGCAGCTCTGGTGCTCATCCTCATCGTGCTCACCTCTGTCAATCTGCCTGCGGAAGATGTCTCCCTCCTCTTTGCCATCGACTGGCTGGTGTGAGTATCAGTGCCTTTGTAATGCTGACATGAACAATACAATTCAGAACAATACAATCTAATTAAAATACAGTATGGTGTACTGCATTCTCACATACACATGCAAAAACATCCAAAGCATACATGACAAAGAGTGCTGGGAAGACGAGACATCACGAGAGTAGCTCTCATCCAGTAACTACATTTAGGTAATTACACTTAGGTGGCAAGTGGAATTCAATATGAATAAATGTTATAATCAACTGGATAATAACATAACATGAATGTAATAAACAGCCATAATCATAATTGACCATATCGTGGTACAGTTGATTAAAGCGTGTCTGGGAACACTCCGCGCATAGGTTCAAATCCTCGCCAAGGCTCCTGTGGATTTGTTCTTTGTTATATCACATTAATATGATTTCTTTGTGTAATAAATGTCATATTATGGAGTGTAGAATATAAGAAAATAGGTCACATGCAATGTACAGTTTATGTGAAAAAATGCAAATGAACTTTGACAAAGAAAGAGATCTGGAAGTGGTTCTGGATAATTAACTGTCACTAGAGGACCACATAAAATGCATCAAGTAAAGAGCCTATGCTACACTTTCCAACTTAAGAATTACTTCTAAATAAATGGGTTGTGAAGTACTAAGGAATTGTGCATGACATTCGTGAGACCCAAACTAATATGTAGAAGTTGTATGGTGACCATATTTGGAGAAGCATATCAATAAACTGGAAAGGGTGCAAAGACATGGAATACAATTATAGAAACCCATATGATGAGTCCAGGATGATGACTTGTAGACTACTTTTGAGGTGACTATCATAGAATGAGTTTCTTTTAATAACTGGACCCTATTACCATAATTAAATAAATATTATAAATTACCAGTACTGTACTGTAAATTATTTCTTAATTACCTATGATAAAGGTTATTTTATTTTTGTCAAGATCAAGCAGGTTTCAAGCAGTCCAGTTATTGTTGAAAAATTTATTCATACAGTAAGTTATAATCATGCTGTCTTAAATACTATTTCTATACGTATATAATGAGATTCATTCTCTTTGCAGAGATCGTTTCCGTACAACTAACAACATGTTGGGAGACTGCTACACTGCTGCCATAGTAGAGCACTGGAGTCAAGGTGAACTGAAGGCCATGGATGCTGAGGCCAACGCTGAGAACTACTCCAACGACGTGGAGAAGGCGGCAGATCTCACCCCCCTGGTAACCCGCCAGCATGACACCGACCCTACCGAATCTCTCCTGCATGAGCCCCCAACGCTCCTCAAGGGCGTGGTGAGACACTAACATTACTAATTGTCCTGACCCATTTTCAATATACGTAATTAATTTTTACCTGTCGTGGAGATGCTGTATAACTTTTCTGGGGAAGCCCCTGGTGTCTCTCTGAAACTATTTCATTGAGATTGCTCTATGCAAATGGTCACATCAAATGCCAGAGTTATGTTTGGCTTACCAGGGCCCAGAGCCAAAAACCTTTCTCCCTCACAGAGGTGCAGGGAGCAAGTGACAATACGCTGCCACACCAGGAAAGTATCCAGGAAGTTAGCGAAGTTCTATAGACAACTAGAGGGTTAACAAATATCAAAGCCTCGAAAACACTAAACAACTTCACAAACAATTTACACAGAACAAGAGAAACATTCAATATTAGTTGGAAAATCATAGTTCTGAATGCCAACACGAGGCAGCCTGGTTTCTGCACATCTTCATTGTGGTTCTTTTGTGATTCCTGGTAGACACAGCTTCCAGACATGGCAAGCCCTGCTACTTCGAGCTAAGTGCCAGATGTCTTTGGACTTGTTCCTGCAGGGGCCATTTGTCTTGTATTATCATCTATACAGTATTTTAGATTTTGTTGAAGTGCATATTTTCTATCCAGCTTTGTTGTGCTTCAAGCTGCATGTGTTTTGGTTCCTTTGCCAGGATGGTTGCTAGCACTGGCCCTGCACTGACAGATATCTCTCTGATGTGTCTGGTAGTTCTCCTGAGAGGCCAGACCAGCTGGGTGGAGAGCCTTGCTTAGGGCTTTTCACTAAATTTTGGGTCCTCTGTTTAGGCCCTTGGCTAGAGGGGTGTACTGTTGGTTGTGGGGTGTACTGTTACACACTTGTTACACAAGTTTTGTAACAGTTGTGTAACTGTGTTGTGTAACTGGTACATAACTCTTACAGGTGTGTTCTGTTACACAAGCCTCATGCTGTAGCTTGTGTATTTGCTTATACAACACTCTGCAGTCACCACGAATAGCTGGGTGGTTTTGGCTGCTCTCCTGGGTCTTTGGCTTGATTGGTTCATCCCATTGAGCCCACACTCTACATATTTGAGTGTGAAGGATGATTGCTATCTCAATACCTACAACTCTGATTCTTGTGCGGATTGTTCCCTCTCGATTTTCACTTTGACTGATTCAGCTTCCAATGCAGAAGCTTTTTCAGGTAGCTGTCACTTTGGAAGCTAGGTTTGACAGAGATAGGCATTTGCATAATTGTGTTTGGATGCCCTGAAGTTGGCTCCTATGGTGTTTAGTGACCCGGAACTGGAGGTGTTGATGATTTTCACCTGAAGTAAATCCACACCCTCTCTTCCTTCTGCCAGTGTGTTTTGCCCTTCTTCTTATCTTTCCCTGCTCTTATCTTCCCCCAGGCCTGAATCTGCTTCGTCCACATCTGAGTTTCAGAGTCAGGGCAAGTTTTAGCTTGGAGTAGCTTGGGGTAGCCTCCAGGGATAGTCTTGTACATATCTACAGTGGATGCAGTTGAATCCTCCACCCCACTCCCAGTTTCTCATTTGGAAGACCCATTTCTGTTGGACGAGGATTACGGTTCTTCCTTAGAGCCTTCATGGCAGCCTGCAAGGCAAGCATCTCACTCATTTTGCCAGCTCGTGGTCCCCATGATTCATTGGACTTTTGGGTCATTTTACATAATCTGCAGTGGAGATGGTTGGTCTCTCCCCCATTTTTGGGATTGAGATTTCAGCTCAGATATTTTCCCCAGCTTGGCATTAGGTCATTATGAGTTAGTTGGCCTTGTGCATGGTCAAGCTGACCTCATTCCTTCGGTGGATGTTCTGGTTGTTTCTATTCCCAAAAAGGGACTTGGCAGGCCTATGGTACCTCCTCGATCTTTTGTGTTTAAATTCCTACATTATTTTTCCTACCCACTGCATAACCCCCTTGGCTCAAGTGTGCCTGGTTTTATAGGCTGGAGCTTGGATGGTGTCCCTGAATTTCAAGGATGCATATTGGTATGTCCCCATTCATCCCAGGTTCAGGGACTGGCTAGGTTTTGTGGTGGAACATCAGGCTTACTATTTCAGGATTCTTACTTTTGGGTTGAATCTAACTTCCCTTGAGTTTACTAGATTGGCATGGATGATTGTGTCCTGGCTGCACATTCAAAGGGTTTATGTGCTTGCCTACCTGAACAACTGGCTGGTTTAGGTTCTCAATTGGTCCGCATGTCAGCAACACAAGAATTTATTTTTTTCCACCTTACCAGATTTGGGTTCTTGGTGAGCTGGCAGAGTCAAAGTAGGTTCCATCCAAGGTTCAACTTTGACTGGGCCTTGTTTGGGACTCTTGGTTGGCTTACAGCAGTGTCTGCAGTTATTTCTTCGTGACCTAATTTTAAATTTCTGATTTTGTATTTAAAAAAATAATTTGTTTACTTCCCCAATTTTACTTTAATTAAATAGTAACTCCAGTCTACATGGGTTGATTGATAAATATTTCATTCCGAGTCCTGTATCCTGTACCACTAAGTGGTCACCTATACACTTGCCTCACATAAAAAATATACAAAAAAACAGTGTTGAATGTAATGAAACTCCATTTTCTGGGTGAGCCCCGGAGGCTTCCTGGAGCTATCGGGCTGATATGTGCTACAGTATATTAGTCTGGGGCTTCAGTCAATGGAGTTCTGCCTACCAGGGACCATTAGCCAGAACCTGGCCGCCCTCAGACAGGTGCAGGGAGCAATGGCCCTAGGAAAACCCTTTTGTATTTTAGGGTATCCCTTCTGCCATCGACCAGGGTTAGGCACCCAGAAAGGTAGTAATTTCAAAACAAACCCCACTTGGTAGGAAATTGCAAAAAACCCAAGGCCAAACAAAGAAACAGAACTCTCCAAAAGAAAACAAAGGAAACAAGCAAACGTCATTCACTGCTGCCTCGCTGCTTGTCCTTGCAGTTCCCCCCCCCCTAACCCTTGTCCCCCAGTGCCGGCTGCCCACACCTCAGTTCGGAGGCTGAGTATCAAAAACTAAACAAAACCGCCGACCAGAGGGAGGGAGGGTGCCATGGAGCCTCCAGGGCTCACCCAGAAAATGGTGTTTCATTACATTCAATGCTGGTTTTCTGTGGGGAGCCCCTTCGGCTTCCTGTTGCTACATAACCAAAGATAAGTAAAAAGGGGTCTTACCTGGGAGGCGGCCGTACCACATGCCTCAATTTGAAGACGAGACAACTGGCTGCAACCTGCGACCCAAGGCAACACATGAACAACTGGAACCAGGAACATTCACCAAATAATGGGCAGCCAGGACCCTGTTTGACTTCCAAAACTCCCGTGCCTGAATGTCAGCCCAAGACATGTTCCCAAACACAGCGGTCAGAGCAGCAAACTTACGAACATCACGGCTACAAGGAAGGCTGGCTAGACTTAAGAACACTGAGGACGGCATGAAAGACTGGAGCCCAGGAACAGGGAACAAGGGAAATTGGATCAACCCAAAGCGCATCCACGGCCATAGAAGCCAAGGCACACAGGCTCAGGCGCCGCATGAGTAGGCCGGAGGCGAAACAAAGCACGAGAAAACTTACGGAATGGGGGCAGAAGAGACATCCACTCAGAATGCAAGTTGGAGCGGCTCTGCCAGTGCCGCATGATAAGCGACAGAATTAGGCATAAGATGACGGTTCTGAAAGAGCCAAGAAAGAAAGGACAAGACAACCTGAACAAAAAGAGAAGACAACCTACAAAGAGAGAGAGGAAAAGGTAAAAATAATGTCCAAGAGATCCCTATACTGTCGCCGAGATGAAGACTGCAGGTGGGACACATTGAATGGAGCCGCCTGATCACAACAAGAGGTGATACACCCACATCAAAAAGACCAGACGCGAAGAGCGGAGGAGTAGATCGAACCAGCCACTTAATGGACTGGCCCACGCTGCTGGAAGAGGAGGAGGTGCTGCGGAAAACGGCCCTGGTTTGGACACCGAGCAAGCAGCACCTGAAACCAAGGCTGGGCCTGCCACCACGGGGCCACAAGGACCACTCTCCCGTGGCAAGACTCCAACTGAGCCAGAACCCGAAGCACCAGCTGGACCGGGAAAAAGAGATACTGTACAAGTAACCCCACCTTGACCAGTCCTGTCAAAAAGCATCCACCACAATAGCACTGCAATCAGGGCCGGGCGCCACATATATCAGGAGATGCTGGGACCACGCCGACGTGAAGTAGCCCACCGCTGGGGGCATGTATGTCCGGCAGAGCCAACTGAAGGAGTCGGCTGTCCATTCCATTGACAGAGGAATGAACTGCGACAGGCCATCCACCAGGAAGTTGGACACTTCCCAGATGTGAACCACACGGAGAGCTAAACTCCGAGAATCACAGCAGACGAGGTACCTGGACTGGGCGGTACCTGGAGGGCGCCTGGCAGCTGGGTGGACAGCACTTCGGATTCGTAGTCCTGAGGTTCCGGGTTCGATCCCTGGTGGAGGCGGAGACAAATGGGCAAAATGCTTCTTTCACCCTGATGCCCCTGTTACCTAGTAGTAAATAGGTACCTGGGAGTTACACAGCTGCTACGGGCTGCTTCCTGGGGGTGTGTAACAAAAAGGAGGCCTGGTTGAGGACCGGGCCGCGGGGACGCTAAGTCCCGAAATCATCTCAAGATAACCTACCTGAAGTGACCAGCCCCAGAGCGCCAAGAACCGAAGAGAATCCCTGCAGTTCAAACCCTGGGAACCCCCAACAGAGGCCCCATGGCAGAGTCGCCCTCCACGCCCACGCATCATCTTAGAAGAAAAGACAGAGTCCAAGACAAAGGCAACAAGAAGAGGGGGCCTGCTGGTAAGGCCCAGAAGCCTCGGCGGGAGGAGCATGCTCAAAGGCCTCCGTACCCGCAACGAATGGGGCAGCCTGCGGAGCCACCTGAGTCTCATCCCCAACTAAACCCTGCCCTCACTCCGAAACCCGCAGACATTAGGAAGCAGGCAGCAAGAAGGAGGAGGGGGGGGGGTACAGAGGAACCACAACAGCAGGGTAAAGGACCCAGGGGCATGGACTGAACCAAGGCCAAAACGACCAACGCCCCCAAGTCTGACCTAACCAAAAGGGGGCAGTCCCAGGGAATTCGAAGGGGGGTAACCAACCTAGCACATTGCAAGAACCTAAACCAACCAAGCAATGCGACAGTTGCTTGACTCCAATGATCTTCTGAAGAAGAAAGAATAACTGGAGAACAAGCGGGGGAACAAGACCTGCGTGACCCTGGTTCAAAGGTGTCAGCGACCTCCACAAGCAGCATAACGGAGTCAAAACCGGTGATTGTCACCCTGAGACACGGGGCAATGAACAACCTGCAAACTCGCTCTGGGTGCCTAACCCTGGTTGATGCCAGATTTAATACCCCCAAATACAAGGGGGTTTTCCAAGGCCATTGCTCCCTGCACCTCTCTGAAGAGGGCTATGTTCTGGCTAGTGGTCCACGGTAGGCAGAACTCAATTGACTGAAGCCCCAAACTAATGTAGTGTGTATCAGTCTGATAGCTCCAGGGAGCTAAAGGGGGCTCCCCACAGAAAAATATATTTATGTTTTCTCTGTAGCAAATTTATTAACACATAGCTTATTGTACTCTTATTGATCTGATTTTAATTATTAACCATTCCTTTCTTCCCCAGAACTCCTCTATTACCAATGGTAAAATCCTGAATGGTGGAGAGATTCACGTAGAGGTGGAAACTGCTACCAGAGACACTAGCACTACCAAGATGTAGGAAAATGTTCTTCAGTTCAGTTACCAAGCAGAAGTCAGAAAAATCTATGAAACTCAGAAAATATTTTGACTTTTTTAAACTGGTATGAATCACTGCCAAGAGAAACTGATGAAAGACAGCCATTTTCAAAAGCAGTAATCTTTCACAGTAGAGATTACTGTGATTACTAGAGATTACTATGTTGTTTGGATTTACTCTATTTTCTATATATGTTTGAACTGACATAAATACAATACTTATGCAGGGTTATACCACAGCTGTCCTAAACAGTAATGGCTGCTGTTTTTTGGCACATATCACTTGGTACCCTGAGTAGCTACTTGATGTTGGTAAATTCCTAACTGTAGTAATAGATTAATTCAACAAAGTTTGAGTGCCATACATGATAAGCGGTCAAAAGATCATGGCTTTAGGTCTCTGGATCACAAGTCTTGAAGCCTAAAGCCTGTGTGCTGTAATCCCTCAAGCCACTTTCTCTTTGACCATCCTCATAGGTGTATTGACGGACGAGTTCCTTCTAACTCCTCGAAACATGTCTGTATTCAGATATATTAGTGAGATAATAGACTTAAGGATTTGTGTTCTAGACTCTTGACTTGTATTGTTATATACAGTATTTAAAAACAAAATTGCTTTGGAACTTAACAATGGGACTTTAAAAGGTACCAATGTTAAATCCATGAGTGCAATAGAATGAGTGGACCAGGTGGAGTCAGAAAACTCTTAGAACCTAGTTTAGAATTAGTAGATTGGGGGAGAAGTAGGTGGTTGGCGATTACGCTTTTACAAATAAAGTATTAATAGTTTTTTATAAAATCTGGTTTAATCAAATACCCGGTACAACAGCTATATCAGATCTTCTCTTGAGTTTAACCTGCAAAGCTACCAGTATACTCACATGTGTAGCTGTTGACATATTTTTATGTAGACGAAACACATTTACAATGAGTTTTCCTTGTGATATTTTCAGTCATGCTTTGATATTTTTCTTGTGTTATGAAACCTAACTTATCAATTCTGTCAAACATAAGTATAGCTAGTGAGCAGACATTATATGATTTACTTATTATGTACTACATTTAATTTTACCCATATTGGGTAAATTCAGAATTACAAATAACTGAGATAACTGTTGCTAAAAATGAGCTACTGTTGCATCAAGGCATATTTTCACAATGAGAGTTTTTAGTATGGTTTAAACTAAATGCACAAATCAGATACTCCCCTTACCCATCTTGCTACTATTTGTGTGGCTAAGAATGTCAAGTGTTAGCTGAGATAGACAATATGGCTTCCCAATGGTATTTTTGCCAGTGCTTTATACGGTAGCTTGCAGGTAGCTGACTAAAATCTCTTTTGTGCTACAGTCTGTATGTGGCTTTTGTGAGGTGCTGTGCACTGTTGATTGTTTACTACACCTGCAGGTGTTCTTCAGTGGCTCTCCAAATAACTAAATCTTGTACTGTCTCCTTGATGCAGGTTTGTACCTGCATCCTCTTTTTAACTCTGCTGTTGAATGTCTAGCAGTGCAGTCTTTGCTAGTGTATAGAACATGGTCTATATATAGATGAGATTTTCATATTCCCTTTCACAGATACATCATACACTGTAAACTAATCAAATATATTATAATCCACCTCTAATATAACAGTCGGCGCTAATGGCGAGTCCACTGCTCGTAAACTTTGTGCTTCATAATGTCAAGCTACTTTTTTCTAGTACAAAGAGAGCGAGAGAAATAAATACTGCCAAATGTTTTTACTTTGTGATGCACCTCTTTATATCTCCTCATTGTACCTTTGACAAGTTTATATCACAGGGACAGTATAAACTACAGTATTACGTTTTGTGAAGATAACATGCATCGTATTTTCACTACAATACTGTTTGAATTTAGGAGAGATATTACTAGCACATTATAGTGTTAATACTATAGGAAGGTTAATCAGACGCTCTGAATAACTGTGATTACTAGTCTGTGATCAAGCAGCACATGACATGATTAGTTTGTATTACTGAAAAGCAATACTGAACGAGTCAAGGTTAAAAGCATGGTGAAAATATATAATATAATTACAGTAATTCATTGTGTTGGGGGACAGGAAGCCAAAGTGTATTCATAATCCGTAGACTTATATCGTGGTCCTTCCCCCCCCCCCCCCTCCCTTCATGGCGGAATTACTGACCTTGCCCAGGATGCAACCCCACAACAAGCTGACTAACTCCTGAGTACCTACTTACTGCTAGGTGAACAGAGGCATTAGGTGAAAGGAAATGTGGCCAACCATTTCTGTCCTGCTGTGATTCGAACCCGAAATTTTCTATTGTGCATCGTGAATAAACTTGACTGTACTACCGGCACCCTTGCAATATCTAGTGCAATCATGTGTGTGGTCTAGCTATAAAACTAATTAAAGCTACTGCCTTTATGTAATACTTATTTCAGTGCAATTTCCTTAAGGTGAAATGAACGTCTCTTGAAAATTTTCTACTTTATTGCAACCTTTTTTTTGTTATTTAACAAATGCATACATCCTCCTACAAAGAACGTCGCATTTCGCGCGTATGCGTTACATACGGCCAAAAATTGTCATACTAGAAAATAGAAGCAGCTCACAAAAGTAACGTACTGGCCTGTTTTCTGTTTTGCGCCCTCTGGTAGGTTAGGAGAGGACACTTTAACTTGACAGTTTTCTTGGCATTGGGAAACCTTAGGAGGATGGGCTGAACTGGGTGCATGTTGAAATTTATGATGCACCATGGTATTTTCTTAGGCATGTTGACATTTGTGACACATTCCTAACTTTTTCTCACAATTTAAGGGAAGACTGATACCTTGTTTCACTGTTGTGATCTTTTAGGCATCTTCAGTTTCTAAAATGCAGATTTAACAATATAAAACGAACAAAAAGCACATCCCAAAATTTATGGCTGTCAGTATTAACTGACTTATAGCTACATAACCTTCTAACTAGTTATTCATATAAATTGGTCATAAGTGAGCTTCAGGGTGGTAAAAGGCAGTCCAGATAGTCACCAAGTTATCTTATTACCAAATTATCCATTTTTAGCCCTTAGCGAAAAAATAATTTTGGTACGTTACTCTTTAAGCAACATAAATTTATAGTTGATGCATGGTGGAAGCTATAAGGTAGTACAGTAATAATATATATAATACAGTAATGATATATATAATACAGCTATATGGTAACTGTAGCCTCCACTCCAAACACTAAGATCATGGATCTGTTCCTAAGATACCACCTTACAGCTGACTGACACTGAAGGTGTTTACCACAGTAGTGTGCTGTTGAGACTGCCATTATTAAGAACACAGTCTTGGGGGGGGGGGGAAATATGACTCTCGAGAGTTATTCTCTGCATTAATACTGTACAGTATTGATAACGAGCCTCGAGTATTACTAGTATTATAAGTTCATTTTTTATAATAATACAAATAAAAAGACCCTGGTACCATCAACCAGGTACCCGTTCCACTCTTATCTATTCAAATTTTCCTTGTACTGCACCAAAGGTGAATTGCAGTACTCACAAATCAGGGATTGTTATGCATAATTAAGAAGTTTCACATGCTGTACATTTCTTTAAATATGAAGCGGTACTGGAATCTTCGTCACTGCTTGGTGCAATTTGGATCCTCACTCTCAAGTACATACAACTTGTGATGATCCCAATGCAAGCACCATCTTACTTAACAGTATTAAAATATAGCCAAATTGGCTTTTAATTTGTATTTAAATAAATTACTGTATAAGAGTAGATATCTGCCACTAAAGACATTTGTTCTGTTACTATTGTTTATGTAATGCTATGGAGTTTTTTTTCAGGTAGATATTCAAACAAAAGAAAGGCAGTTTAGTCATTTACCAGTGTTATGTAATTATGTATATATAAACTGTTCTTTTAATAGAAAATGATATTTACCACTAAAGAAACTTGGCTGACTAGGCATCTGTGCAACTATGAAGGAGCAATTTGGTTTGTTTTCAGAATTAGATGTTCGACTGCTAAAGAATCCTTTTTTGTCATCCTATGTTAGTACTGGATAACCTTAGAAACCTAAATGGTTTCATATATTTTGGTACAGTATTGCTGTACTTCCAAAGTCTTCAGTGGGCCATGATTCCAATTTTCTGTTTTATAAGGTAAATTGTTTATAAATATTGCCTAGTCTTCAAGTTTTGTTTTTACTTCTGACATTAATTTATTTAGACAATTAGTTGCATGTGTTTACATATTAGGAAAAATTAGTATGCATCACCTCTGCTCATTATTTTGAGAAGGATCTGGTCTTTTTTGTAAACAAAAGATAACTTTTAGTAGAAAAGAAAGTTTATAATATCAAAACAGTCTTAGTGTATTTACCCATACTCACAAGATTTGTGAAAATAAATATAACAAGGCATGCGGTAGCAGGCCTTGGTTACTACTGTGCTGTTGTTGGCCAGTTTGTCTATAAAATATTGGAAAATCATCCATCATGTTTTGGCAAATAACAACAAGAACTGCTGAATCCTCTCTCTATATATCTATATTACTAGTAGAAAGATATTCCAGAACATTTTGCATTTATACAGCTTGGACTTCAAAGTCAAAATATGTAATCCCAAGTACAGTTCAGTGTCTATAATATAACATAACTGAAGAAGTTTGACAGTGTTTAACTCAACCTTTATGGTAGATTTGTCATAAGGTAGAACAGTGGGATGTGAATAATTTTTTGATTGATGTTTATAATTGATGACCAAACCACACATCAGAAATGAAGAAACAACAATATTTCGGTTCGTCCTGAACCATATCTTGAGGTTATCTTGAGATGATTTCGGTGCTTTTTTTTTTTTATGTCCCCGCGGCCCGATCCTCGACCAGGCCTCCACCCCTAGGAAGCAGCCTGTGACAGCTGACTAACACCCAGGTACCTATTTTACTGCTAGGTAATAGGGGCATAGGGTGAAAGAAACTCTGCCCATTGTTTCTCACCGGCGCCTGGGATCGAACCCAGGACCACAGGATCACAAGTCCAGCGTGCTGTCCGTTTGGCCGACCGGCTCCCTCCCCAACCATTATGTAGTTGAGAAGATAATTATCAAGATGGACCGTTATCAAGTTGATCTCGCGATTTGATGTGCGGGATGGACCGAAATGTTGTCGTTTATTTATTTTCTGATGTGTGGGTTAGTCATCATATCTTCAGCCATGTTATTATGACTTGTCGTCTGCTTATGTTTATAATGGTTTCAACAAGAACTGAGCAATTTATTTAATTTTTGAATTACATGTTGCATATAGCATAAAATTAAAATCAAAGACCTATTTGACAAACATACAGAGTGAATGATTATAACAATAAGGTATATAAACGTGAATGATTATAACAATAAGGTATATAAAAGTGAATGATTAATAGGATTGACTATAAGGTATATAACCTATACATCAAAGTAAACGTGGAAAAATGTAAAAAAAAAAAATCAATAAATTTAGAAACAAATTATATCAAACACTGAGTGTCAGAAACACCTGTAATTCCCAGCTGAAATAACTGGATCTACCATAATTCTGTGAACTAACCATGTGTTTCTGCTCTCTTATGTGAGTACCTGTCGATGATTTCTTCCTGAGTTCTTCTACAACCTTACTTGTGGCCGGATTTCCCTGCTGACACTCTGTATATCAAGAATTTTCTTTGCAGAAATCTTTTTCCCCTTAATACAAACTTAGCTAATTTTTAATGAATAAGATGTATAGGAACAGCAGCAGCAGCAATAACCTTCAACTTGTAATGATGTCAGGTCATTAGGGTCATAGTCATGACAACTACTGTAGTAGTAATAGGCATCCATCAGTCTCAGGAGACTATGGAGTTGCGCTCTGGTGTCGGCCTGGCCAGGAGTGGCCTCACCAGGGCGCAAAGCCAGGGGTAGGTTGATTCGGGGGAGAAGCTGTACTAGAACTACCGTACATCCTTGTCATTAGGGGTAACGTCAGGGAGGAAGACACCGATGTAGTTACACCCCAAACTGCACAGTACAATTCCTGTATTGTCAGCACTCGCCATTTGGTTAATTATGCTGCCAACAGTCAAAATCTAAATTTTTTGAAGTTTATGCAAAGAAATAATCATCAAGAAAAACAATGAAAAAGTGAGATGGTCCAAAATAGATACATATTTCCTAAGATATGAATGCCTAAGACATTAAACCAGTGAAGCTTTAGATCGGCACACTGTATACATTTACTGAAAAAAATTTTATTTTTTTTTTCAAAAATTTTACCACTATTAAAATAGATTAAGCCACCCAAGAGGTGGCATCTCTTGGGTGGCTTAATCTTCATCAATCAATCAATATCAATCAATATTAGATCTTAGATCGGGCAGTCAAAACAGAAGTTACCAAGCAATTTTAAGGTTATGTATGTAAAATACATACAGTAGAGTATTAATGCCCTTCATTTTTAATGCTTATGGCACTAAATTTCTGTACTGAAAAGTATTATAAAATATTCCAATCTATGGGTGACCAAGACTGCTTTAGACGCTACTAGATACCTTAAAATTTGTTTAATTTTACTTATTTAAATGAGAAAGCTGTTATAACAATGTAATTATGTTATTAATGGTTATGGACATATGAATCCAATCAGTTGTGGTAAAAAACCCAGTGTTGAATGTAAGGAAACGCCATTTTTCTGGGTGAGACCCGGAGGCTCCCCGGAGCTTATCCAGGCTGATATGCTAATGTCAGACTTTGGCATCAGTCATGTGTATGGAGTTCTGTGGGCCTACTAGGGACCACGAGCCAGAACCTGGCCCCTCAGAGAGGCATGGGGAACAATGGCCTATAGAAACCCCCGTGTGGTTGGAAGCATCCTATGTCTGCCATCGACTGGGTCAAGCACCCAGAACGGTAAGCGTCCCAAAACAAACTGGTGAAATTGCTATTATGGTGAAAATTGCTACCAAAAGCCAAACAAGTGGACAGAACTCCCCAAAAAGGAACGAGCATGATGTCACACATCGCCGCACTACTGTCTGCGCAGCTCCCCTCTCCCCGGGAGGGGGAAGGGGGAGCCCCAGACCCCTGCGCCGGCCATCCACCCATCAGTTCTCAGGTTGGACATCAAAACATGTGAAAAAACGTCGACCGGGGGGAGAGAGAGGGATGCCGGGAAGCCTCCGGGTCTCACCCAGAAAATGGCGTTTCATTAAATTCAACGCTGGTTTTCTGGGAGGAGCCCCGTCGACTTCCCGGAGCTAACTACCCACAGAGGAAAAGTAGAGTGACTTACCCGGGAGGCGGACGCTGCTCACTCCTCAACTCGAAGTCTGCTCACTCCTCAACTAACCGCAATCGCCAACCCAAAGCGACAGGTCCAAACGCCCAGGAACATTCACAAATGTTGAAAACAAAAAATCACAAATTCACAAATCACATTCACAAGTCTACATAAATGATCTACCAGTTGGTATACAGAATTATATGAACATGTTTGCTGATGATGCTAAGATAATAGGAAGGATAAGAAATTTAGATGATTGTCATGCCCTTCAAGAAGACCTGGATAAAATAAGTATATGGAGCACCACTTGGCAAATGGAATTTAAAGTTAATAAATGTCATGTTATGGAATGTGGAATAGGAGAACATAGACCCCACACAACCTATATATTATGTGAGAAATCTTTAAAGAACTCTGATAAAGAAAGAGATCTAGGGGTGGTTCTAGATAGAAAACTATCACCTGAAGACCACATAAAGAATATTGTGCAAGGAGCCTATGCTATGCTTTCTAACTTCAGAATTGCTTTTAAATACATGGATGGGGATATACTAAAGAAATTGTTCATGACTTTTGTTAGGCCAAAGCTAGAATATGCAGCTGTTGTTTGGTGCCCATATCTTAAGAAGCACATCAACAAACTGGAAAAGGTGCAAAGACATGCTACTAAGTGGCTCCCAGAACTGAAGGGTAAGAGCTACGAGGAAAGGTTAGAAGCATTAAATATGCCAAAACTAGAAGACAGAAGAAAAAGAGGTGATATGATCACTACATACAAAATAGTAACAGGAATTGATAAAATCGACAGGAAAGATTTCCTGAGACCTGGAACTTCAAGAACAAGAGGTCATAGATATAAACTGGCTAAACACAGATGCCGAAGAAATATAAGAAAATTCACTTTCGCAAACAGAGTGGTAGACGGTTGGAACAAGTTGGGGGAGAAGGTGGTGGAGGCCAAGACCGTCAGTAGTTTCAAAGCGTTATATGACAAAGAGTGCTGGGAAGACGGGACACCACGAGCGTAGCTCTCATCCTGTAACTACACTTAGGTAATTACACTTAGGTAATTACAAGATATCGAGCAGCCAGGACCCTGTTCGAGCATTTATGCTCTGTTCATTTTATCGAGCAGCCAAAATCCCCGCGCCGGAATGTCAGCCCAGGACATGTTGCCAAAAACGGCAGCAAGAGCAGCGAACTTACATGGGCACGGGGATAGACCGCAGGCTGGCTAGCCTTAATAACCCTGCGGACAACCTGGGAGACCCGCACCCGTGAACAAGGCGTGTTCGCTTCAGCCCAAAACACGTCCCCGGACACAGAAGCTGTGGTACACAAATAACAGCAGAGGGCCGCAACCGGACACAAAACATGATGCACCCCCCCGCCCTCACCAACCAAGCATCAACAACCCAAGGACCCCTCCGGAGAGCAGCAGTCTCATTCTTCACCAGAAAAGAAGGAGACGGCTGCAGACGAACAAACCTATCGCCACGACCGAAGCAGAAATCCCCTGTGCCGGAGGAGAGCATGAAGCTCTTCTACCTAACCCCCAGAGGCCAATGCCAACAGAAAAAGAGCCTTTGAGAAACAATCCTGTACTGAAGCGGCCACAACAAACCGAGGAGAAGAAAGAAAAAGAGAGCACTCTGTCCAAAGACCAGGACGGCTCAGGCGGCACATGAGCAGGCCGGAGGTGAAACAATGCCCGAGACAGCTCGCGAAACAGCGCAGACGTAACATCAATACCGAAAGCAAGCTGAAGCGGTTCCACCAGCGCCGCATGATACGAGGCGACAGTGTTAGGCATAAGATGACAGTCCTGAGAGAAAGGACAACACCACCCTAACAGACAGCAAAGCATAATGACGAAGACGCAAAAAGAACTGGAGAGACCGCCAGGAGCCGCGGGAAAACCTCCAGATTCGGACACCGAGCAAGCATCCTCATTAACGTGATAAATCTGTTGTACTGAAGCTCTTTTTAAGCTAACCTTTGTTGCCAAGTTATGAATATGAAATGATGCAGCTTACATTTTTAACTACTGCAGATAATGTGGTAGTTTCCATCCATTTTCAATATTTATTTATAAGTAGTGTCCTTTCCCCAGAGTGCCTAGTAAACAAAATGACAGCAGTGCAACTGATATTCAGATTCCATCTTTCAAATGAATAAATACCCAAGGAACGTAACTTTTTAACTACTGCAGATAATGTGGTACTGTTTCCATCCATTTTCAATATTTATTTATAAGTAGTGTCCTTTCCCCAGAATGCCTAGTAAACAAAATGACAGCAGTGCAACTGATAGTCAGATTCCATCTTTCAAATGAATAAATACACAAGGAATGTAATATACATCCGAGAGGATCCCAGATGCACCTTAATCGTCGATTGTGCCACAACATGGTAACAAAATTGCAACCGGGAGTTAATCTGCCCTAACACGGACAGATGAACAAATAGGCCCTTGTGGATTTGTTCATTTGATGCATCATGCTATTGTGATTTATGTGTAATAAAGTACTGTTTGCTTGGTATCTTATGTATGGTACACACCTTGTTGGTCATAATCAGCTACTATTTTGTTTTTTTACCATAATAATTGTTTATGGCAAGTGGCTGATGAAGATGATGAGGATGGTGGCAGCACAGTAGTTGGCAGTGAGTAGTTTATATATTATTACTGTTTTCTTATTTTTTATTTATATACAAGAATGGATGTGAACAATTGGATGTGAAAGTACATATTTTGGTGAATAAACAATCCATATTGCAAAGTCAACAACACACACAGCATTTCAGTCTATTTTTATAGCAAATACAGCATTTGCAGTGAATTTTAAGTTTCAAGGTGAAACAATCTTAAACAACAAATAAAATTAATAACACTCACATAATTTAAAAATTAGAATTAACATATTTACTATCTTATTAAAATAGTAATATGGTGATAATGAGAAATTATATTACTAAATAATAAAGTACTAGCAGAGTTGGTAGCACAAGGTAACAAGATTCCTCACTCTGGTGAGGAAATTAGGTACGTCCACGTTTGATAAAGGTATAGATTGAGCAATTATTTGCTTCATCAGGGAGTTCAATATATTTTGGTCCCTATATTTGCATGGTGTGTTAGGAATATTAGATATATTTATTTCTAGTATCATGTTCATGGGTTCTATAACAACAATAGGAATATTTTGAAAACATGGTTAGTATTGAGGAATAAGGCTTTGTAAGCATATACGGCACAAAGAATTTTTGGAGCGAATGTTTAGGGAATTGAACATTGGGGCTGTGTGTTGTCTGAATTAGTATTTGTTATAATTCTGATAGCCAATTTTTACCAGTTGATGGTGGGTTGTTCGCAGCAGTTAAACCCGATACACAGACACTCCAAGTTAAATAAGAATAAATTAGTTTGAGGTGAGCAGATTGGAAGGACATAATATCTGATTTTGAAAAGTATACCAACAGTTTTGGAGGTATTTGGCAAATGCACTAAGAGTCCTGTTTCTTGTCCATACATGAACCTAACAGTTTTCCTCTAACTTTTATTATAAATGTTTACATTATCTATCCAAAAGTGTATTTGGTTAGATGATTTGTTTCCAAACAAAATATAGGTATTTTTATGGTTAACGTGAGCTTGTTGGCCGACATCCATGAGTGGACTGTTTTTAACTTATCAAAAATTATGCCATTGATGACTACATATTAGTAGTGGAGATATGATCGAATATAGTTCAGAGAGCCTTTGAATTCATTATTGATGAAGTTCAAGTAGAATATTATTGTGATTTATAGTAACAACTTTTCTTGGGTAATTGAAGAGGCCAATTGGGAATAAATTTGTATCAAGGGTTGTGTAGATAATAACAGCATCATTGGTACTCTTTGGGAATCTTATAGATGGAAAACATTAAAATTTAACATTATTCAAACAACTTGAACATTAATTAAAACTTATGCCAGTGTCCTGATCAATTCAAGATATTACATGACTCTCACACAGCTTCCCCTACCCTGTACAAATCTTGCTCAACAGAGCTTTCCTATCTCGCATTCGTAAAATAGACATTATTTAAGGTGTTGTAGCATACAATAGCTTCCTATTTCACGAAAGCTTTCTGCCCCACAAATGCCAACTATTCCACAAAGGAAACAAAACCCATGCAAACCTCTCATCCTGCAGACATTGTGGTGAGATTATGTGCAGACATAATGTAGGCATTGTGGGACGTACATCCAGAAGGATGTACGTCCACCAGAAGTATCAACCATGCAGTAAGAAAACTAAATGAATTAGTAAAGACCAGCTGCATATCACTCATTCACAGGTATTAATTTTTTACAGTATGTATCTTGATTTTTTCAAATATTTTTTGATCATTAAATATATAAATTTTTCATGTACATAAAAATGGAACTTTTAATTTTCTTCTATGAAATTGTAATCTTAAAATAGTAATTTCATTGATAAAAAATGGAAATCCATAGAATTAGCCATTCAGTATATCAACAACAACTTGGCTTACTACTTGCCACACATACTGCCTCTTTGAGTATAGTATATTAATAATGTAATCAGTAGCTCATATAAAAGGAAAATTATAAAGGCCTAAAAAAATATCACCTGAAGCAATACTTTATTATGCAAAGACATGTCACATGGTGGTAATATTTTGTGGAAAAGAAATCTTGGCATTTAAAAATTAAAAATGTATAACATACAAAACTTCTCCCCTCCCTCCCGCCCCAAATACACACAACGCAGACACTCACAGGGTTCTGTAAAGGCTTCATAAGACATCCTACGTACTAAGACAAGACAGATGAGATCTCACCAGCAGCATCCACATAAACAGTTCCTCCAAGACAAACACCTACTTCAGTGGCGGAATGGAACAGCAACACACTGACTAAATGTAAACCTAATTTTTTTTTACAGTATTTAATAAGACAATTGTAACATAGTGAATTAAATACCTGTCAAGACATACATCTGCAGTAACTAATCTGAAGTTATCTCTCAACATTTTTTAATTCAACACTCGTGTACTGTATATATTAATATATATTAAAACAATTGAATTTTAGCATGTATAAATACATACTTAGTAAATTTGTGCATACATGTTCATTTATGTGTGTGTGTGTGTATTCCTGCATACAAGTAGGTAAGTTACATGAAATAAATAGTACGGTAAATATCATTCATAGAAATATGTTCAGCTACAGGAATTTGAGAAAATATACAAAGTTGAACATGCATAACAAAAATACTTCATTTTATGTATTTGTGTTCCATACATAACATGTGGCTGGTGGTGGTGAGGAAGGAGAAGTACTGTAGTAAAGAGGAGAAAAGAAGATAGGAGGAAAAGGAGGGAGAAGAAAGGGGAAGGTAAAACAAGGAAAGTGAAGGCAAAGGCAGAAGAGACGTGGAAAATGCAGGGCAAGCCTGGTTTAAATCAAGGGATGTAGGACTGAGCCAAACAAATTTCTGCTGCTAGTTACCGGGACAACCTGGCCGTGATGGCCATGTGGGCACAAACACCAAGAACCTCACGGACCAATCAAGAATATTGCAAGGAATGGGTGAAGATTAGGGAAGATGTGGAAGGGGAGCAGCAGCAGAAGGAAAAAGAAAATGTAGAAGTGCAGCAAATTGAATGAACGGACAAATCTACGGAAGTACATATTATATATCCATGTATTTGTTTTATTTATACATAAAACAATGCCAACTGTATGTGTATAAAAAAAATATGCATGCATTTCTTTATATATCTGTATTAATATATACAATTAAATATGGTATTGTCTCTGTATAAAATTTTTACATGAATGTATATACTGTATGAGTATGCATTTGTCATTCATACATGAGACTCATATATGTATGAGTGCCATATTTTCTAGTCTGTATATCATTGTCCAAATTTAATTCCAAGGGACAGGCACCAATTACAAAAAATAATATATAATGATCATAAACACTACTTTAAAGGTAATAAATTTAAAACATTATACCCCGTAATTATTAAAACGGTCTCACTTATCTGTCAAGTATTCAAATATGTCGTGAGGATTCATAAGATTTACGCGTAATGCAAGAAGATTTATATCTAACCAGTTTCCTTTTGGGGGTTATTTCTTCACAAATAATACTGGAGGTAACCAGCTATGAATGAGGGGAATCTGCCTTTCTACAACTAATGGTACAAATTCTACCTGATGAGCTAAATCAGGAAAGTTGAAGAGTGCCCATTAGTGAGACTGACAGACAGTCTCTCAGCGGCGAAAGGCTTTCTTGAAGAACTGTCGGGTTTTGGCCATCAGTGGAGCCACTTTTTTGTTCTTGGCTGCAAAGGAAGTGCTCAAATAAAATCATGATCCTACTAATTCCCTAGTTAGCTGTGTTTACATTGACATCTCGTTACATCCTGATTATAGCCTCATTGATCCTAAACAGAATGGGCCATTGAAGACAAATCTCACTGAAAATGCAAATTAATCCATTTGTGCAAAATAATAATTCATTAATAAAAATTTTATTTTTATATCCACTCTCCATTTTTTATGTCTGTTAAATAATCATATACTGTATAAGGGTTATTACGAATCTCTAGTTTTATCTTTTAAAGCTTATCCAGAATCAAAGCAAGTCAAAACCTATTTAATTATTCTCTAATATTTCACCTGACAAACATCCATATGCTTATGAACGAAGCTTGTACGAGCTAAACTACAAGTTCAATATACGAGTTCAATTAGTGTTGTCATCTAATTTGAATGCTATTGGTCTATACTGTATGTGAAACACCCATTAATTGTGGCTAACTGGAACTAGATCCACTACTGTTTGGTCAAAATATATTTTCTTTTTTGAACAATTAGCACATTTCACAATATTGAGTCACAAAAAAATAAATGTCACAATGAATGGGGATATTGTTATGGGTACTCAAGAGGTGCATATCTTTACTACCATCTAAATATCTATTTATACAACCACACCTTATGTAAACTTTCAGGCTTTCCAACACTAACCAGAGACTGGTCGGGGAGTATTAGCTGCTCTCTCTGCACGCTGTACATTTTGCATTGCTGTCTTTCGTGCTGCCACTTCATTAGCCTTCCCAGGCTTTGCCGCAGTAGCTGAAGGAGCCGCAGTTCCAAATTTTGCCTGAAATAATTAAAACTTTTCTGTATTTTCAGATATAATTACACTTACACTATATAATGTCAAAATTTCAATAATTTCCTGGAATTAATACATATCAGGACATGCATACTGAATATTTATGACCAATGTACAGTGTGCTATAAAAATTAGGAGAAGAGAAAGGTTGCCAGTCATGAGTCATGAAGCTGCCAATTGTCGGTGGAGTGGTAGATACTGAGAGTTATCTTTGACAATCATTTATAATGAAAGCAAAGGGTATTGAACCTTATGGAATGTCCTGAAAGTCCTTTTTGGCTGTACAGTGGAGCCTTGATTAACGAATTTAATCCGTTCCGGCACCGAGCTCATCATGGGAAATGCTCGTCTTGCGAAATGAATTTCCCCATTTAAAATACTGTAATGGAAATAAAATTAATCCGTTCCACCCCTGAAAATTATCAATATGACGTTTTATAATGTAATTATAATACGTGTAATTATTATAAATGTTGTGTTTTACTATTTTACTGTCCGAGAATTTGTGAGAACCGCACCAGGTGGTTTGCTCGTTAATCGAGCAGAAGCTCGTCAATTGAAACAAATTGACTGTGCACATTCCTAAGGACACCCGAAATTTACTTTAAGGAAATGTATATGATTGCCCTGAAAAACTATGAACAGTAGTAGTAGTAGTAGTAATCTATCAGTCTCGGGAGACTATGGGGCTGTGCTCTGATTGTCGGTTGTCTGGTTATATACTCAACAATACCGTACAGTACTGTATATAGAATGAAGATTGAAAAGTTCCTCATCAAAAATTCATCCTCCATACTGTACTATGTTCACAGGAAAACTAATTTTAATTACAAAATCATGAAAATGCATAGGAATATTGTGCATTTATTTGCCAATCTGTAATTTAATTCAAGACAAATTCAATATGGCTACACGTTGAACAGTCTTTGAAAAAAATTATTAAATCAATGTTTATATTAAATAACAAAATTCACAATACCTGCGCTCGAGCAACACTTTTTGGTACTTTAACAGCCGAGTCAACAAAGGCAAGTTTAGTGGTTCGCTTTGGTTCGGCCTTGGAAACAAACTTCTGCTGAAGGTTTTGTGTTAAACTCCTTAGCTTGCGTTCTCGTTCTTCAAAGCAGCGAATCCACATTTCTCGCCAAGTTTCCATCTCCTCTAATTTCTGAAAAGGAAAATAAAAGAATGCTCAGGCCAACTACTTTTTGCCATAGCATTGAAAAATTCCACAGAGAATTCCATCATTAATATAGCTAACATTCATCCTCTCACAAACAATGAAAGATGTATTCATTTATTCTGTCATATTTTCTGAGAACCCCAGATACTTATACATTTTCACCAACTTCTCATCCATCATATTTTTTTATGGCTCAATACTCTTCTATATACGTGTTATCATTTTATAAATTGGCTTTGCTCTCCCTCCAACTCAACTTCAACTGGCATGTTCGTGCATAATGCTATTTGGGAAGTTCAATTATTCACAACCATACAAACTGAGGCATCATTTTTATAAAGTGTCGAGATGATAAAATTTGCTTAGTTTAACATTAATTCAGGAGTTAGATAGCATCTAAAAGTTAACAAGCCAACTGTTTAAGGCTATAATATGACCCAGATGTTTAACAGAATATCATACTTGAATCACTATGCCTGGTAGTTTCAGTTTAGGATCTGAATAATGTGATTTAAATGATAAAAATATGGTGCCGATTGAAATTTAAACACTTTCAAAATGAAACTTACCATTTTCCTGAAGTCCCTCTTGCAGTGTACTTCCCATAACACATTAGTATCTTCTAGAAGATACGAATTAAAATCTTCCAAGTTCAGCAGTTGCTGCGGGGACGCTCGTTCCAACACAGGTCGAAGGATTTCAAAAGGAATTCCTCCAGTAAACTCCAGTGCTGAATAAGAACAAAAAAATATTTAAATAACAGAAATTCAGAACATATAGGAATTTTTTTTATCTGAATCATCTTCTATACTACTGTACATCAAAGTGAAATAAAGAGAGTATAGTATACTGCACTTGCATCTACATCTATTACTTTACCATTTTATTTAATAGGTCCTGATTTGAATATTAAGATTTCACTTTAAACAGCTGCAGCTTACCATCAATGTTTTCTTGTAAAACTCTGATGCATGCCTCATACAGCGTTGGCACGAACGATAACCCAGAGACCTTACCCGAGTACACTTTACTACGCCTGAAAGAGGTAAAACATTATCAGTTAAGCATTCTAGAAAACAAACACACACATATTTTTAGTATGAACTATAGAGATGTTGATCCACATTATCCATTAATTTTTGTAGTTTAATGAGAATATTTAAAATACTGCCTCAGAAGAGTGGAGCATATAATTCAAAGGACTGAAAAATGTAAATTATAGCCGTGATGGAAAACTAATAGACTTGTACACAAGTTAAGACTATGCAGTATATTATGTAGCAGATAACAGTTAAGTACTGTTCAGTGCAAGTTGTATAATCAGGTAACAGTTAATGACCGAAAAATAAAAATGAACAAGTCAAAAATCTTATGGGAAAGTCAATATTATTATTGAGGAATATATATAAAAGGGGAATGGTTTACAAATAATCCCATGTTCATTACATCCTTGCACTGCAGCTGTATTTTTAGACTAACTTCTCTATTAATCTGTTGGTATATAGTAATTGATAGACAAGCAACAGACCCTATAATATGATCCTACGTACTGTTGGTACGTACTATGGTAAATATTACAAAGGCGATTAAAAATACCACTATATAGGCCTGGCCAGAGACCGAGCCACAGGGACATTGATCCTCGGGTAGGTAGGTACACAGAAATAAAATTCACCTGTTGCTTTTGGACTGAAGCATAATATTTAACGCTTCTTCTTCCGACATCTTGGATGTAATATAATCTGCAGGATCGTCCCGAATTGGGACTCGAGGTAATGGCTTGTAGTTGGGGTTTATTTCAGGTAGAAGTGGAGAATCATCTGCCATAAAAGAAGCTCCTAAGGCAGGTAGGCTTGGCAGCTTGCTTGGTGTCTCTAACAATAGCTTTGGCTATTAAAAAAAGTAATAATAATAAATATGGCAAAATAAAGTGAATATCAAAGCTAACATCACATACAGCACATATTTGACTAAAAAAAAAAAAAACGAGTTCAATAAATTTTAGTATACTGTTGTACCAAGTGTTGTAGGCTGTGTGAATGGCAGGAGAGAATGGGAAGAGAACAGGAAATTACTGGGTAAAAGGAGCTTCAGAAATTGTACCCTGAAGAGAAATTCTAGGGGAAACAAAAAAATAAATATTCCTCTCCTGGATCAAGGGTGGAGCAAACTTTCCCTGAAAACCCCTCATCCTAGATTCCAGAACGTGGCCTTAGCCTCAGTCATCACTCCACTTTCCAATTCAACCATTGGAAAACTGGTTGAATTACTGGTAGCATGTGGCTTAAGATCTGTCAGGAAGCTATATCATGAGACAATAGATACTGTATATGCAGGATCCAATTTAGGAAGTGGAGATCATCCATGGCCAACATAATTTGGAAGCCTATTTGAACAATTTTACCCTATAGTAATTGTATATTTTTACAGCGAGTTGGAACTATAACACTAATAATTTTTATTTTTGTACTCGGGTAGTGTTATTTTTCAATTCCTTATGCCTTCAGAGTATAGAAAATAGCCATTATTCCCCTCAGACCTGATATCACCTTTCCTTAGACAGCTTAGGGAAGATGAAAGGTTAGTCTTGAAGGTTACATGATGGCTGCCAACTTCTTATCTAGAGCTGTGACAATTTATCCCCCCCTCAAACTCTGCTTTGACCTTTGCTTCAGACAACTTAGGGATGATGTCTTTAAGGTACAGTACTTGAAGACTGTTGACTCCTTATCTGGAGCTGTGACAGTGATAGATAAGGAGCCGGCAGCCTGCCAGTAATCTTCAAGGAGAAAGTTAAAGTAAAGTCTGAGGTTAATAATAGCCAAACATTTTTTGTTATACTTTGGATGCATGAGCACTTATTAGAAATTATGTTGCGTAATAAATATGATAAAAAAATGATGAACAAAGGGATAAGAGTGATAAGAACCAGTTTTTGGAATGTTCTGATGGATTGCTCACATGGATGAGTGGTAAACCAATGTCAAGAACTCTAAACTGTCTGGCTTACCTTTTTGGTGTCTGGCAGACCCCCTCCATCTGAATGTAACCTTTTGCTTGATGATTTACTTGTAGATGGTTGTTCATCATCTGAACTTTCTCTATCCTTCTCAATATCTTTTTCTTTCTCTGCATCCTTTTTCTTTTTCTTTTTTTTTCTCTTTACTGGCGAATCAAGACCTGTAAAAAATGCAATTATAACAAGTTCAATAAGCAGTTTAATATTATCAACATTTATAATCACATTTACTTCAAAATTATTTTATGCAGTAGACTTCAAGTATACAGATACTGAACATCAGACTACTAGAGTATATTGAATTTGGAGATACTCAAGGAGCAACAATCTTGATCTAGTCACTTGTTGAAGGAGAGCTCCTACAATAAACTAGGATTTAGAGAAAAAGATGGACAAACAAATAGTGGGCAGGCCATTCTTCATAGCCAAAGCCTAGTGCACTATGCTGCAGGTTGCCAAGTGACGTTGTCAATAACGTGGGGGTTGGTGTTCAGCCACTAAACTAACCCATTAGTAGTTGTATCGAGAATCATTACCTAGCAGTAAATAGGTACCCCAGGAGCCAGGCAACTGTTGTGGAGGTGCACCCTGGGGAGGGTCAGTAGCTCAACCTAGGGGTGGGAGAGGGCTCAATACAAATCTAAAGTAAATATATACACAGGCTTTTTGTTCCCAGAGAAAATGAACTACATTTCTTTGCTTAATGCTTCTGCATCATTTCCACAACACTTCTTCCAAACACTAATATGGATTACTCTATCTACTGACCAGTGCAGCTTTTAATGTCCTCGTACTCATTACCTACGGTTAGCTCAAGATCTAAACTAAACTAAACTGTCTAGGAACTAAAAATCACATTGTGGTTACTCACCCATCAAAGCTGCACCAAACCCGGCATCTGCATCAGCTTCAATCTTCTTCTTTTTCTTACTTTCCTTTCTATCACTCTCCGAGTCATCCTGTTCAACATGGTTCTTTTTCACATCTAATTCCTTCTTATGCTTTTCTTTTTTACTATTGCTGCTACTACTACCACTACTATTATTACTACTGTCTTTGTGTTTGTCCCTGGGTTTTTCCTCTTTCTGCTTTTCTTTCACTTTGCTGCTGTCTTTTTCTCTGCTGCTCTCCCTCTCTCTACTGTTTTCTATCACTTTGTTTTCTCTACGCACACTGTCTCTGCCCATGCTGTCCTCCTTTCTGTGACTGCTGCTAATTTTATCAGTCTTTTCTTTCCGCTTTTCGTCATTTCTTTTGTCACTTTCTCTGGAGTCGTGTTTCACACCAACAGACCGCCTCTCTACCTCAGGTGTACTGAAACCATTAACGATTCCTTCCTCATCATCTGTCTTTGACTTCTCACTGTACTCTTCATACTTATGCTTACTGACTTTCTGCTTTTCATTGTGCTTATCCTTATCTCTGTGCTTGCCCTTGTGTATCTTCCCCTTCTCTCCTTTTTTCTCTTCTCGGTCTCTATGCTTATCCTTGTGCTTTTCTTTATGTTCTTTTTTTCTCTCTTTATCATGACCACCTGAAGATTCTTTATGACAATCTTTTTCTCTGTCTTTATGTCTCTCCTTTTCTTTGTATCTGTCTCCAACTTCTCTGCTGCTCTTTTTGGAGGAACTTTTAGTACTGCTGCCATTCTTTCTGTCAGAGGATCCAATGGACGAGGAATCTTTCTCAACTGGGCTCGAGCTTGATCTAGGGCTGCCTAAGCTAGAACTAGGAACATATTCTGCTGGTGCAGATGGCCCCAGTGCATGCTGCAGGTAATCCCTCTGCGATGTTTTAGGATCGTATCCCTCACCATCAGACTCGGCCTCACAGCTACCATAAACCACCTCTCTCTTTTCTTCTGGGGGACACTCGGGATTGCTATATCCGTCAACAGCATCTTCAGATTCTAGAGTTTCATCTGCATTATCTACATCTATTTGTAAGTGATCATCTTCTTCCTCATCTTCATTGACATCTTCATTATCATCATCCTCTGTTTCGTATGTCGGTAAAGCATTTCTCTGTAAAAATGAGAGCCATTAAACCTTTAAATTCTCTAAAGTATAATTATTCTATTATGAAACGATGTTAACAAAATACATGAAGCCCAAGGCACAGCTAACTCAATAAATGCAAATTCATGAATAACATTATGCAAATTGCTACAGCTTTGCACAGCAGGGATAATGAAATGTATAATATGGAAAACTAAGCATGCTGTAATAGTAATTACAGTATAAGCTTAAAAAAATAATTCATATAAAAATATACTCCTTAGAGTCAATGCAACTGTACATGATCTTCGGTAACACGAGTAACGCATGTCTTGCACTTTAAGATGTAAGAGGGCTGGCTCTCTGACTAACCTTTTCTTCTCCCTCTTCATTTGTATCAACTTCTACTTCTTCATCATCTTCTTCCTCTTCTGCTTTAACCATTACCTTCCATTTATTGACAAGGGCTCGTGCCTTTTCTCCAACCAATCCTTCGTGGTGGCGGAGCGAATTGACTGATCGTCCAACGCCAGTTTCCTCCAAGTGACTAACTGTGACATTTAAGTACTTCAGCTTATGTATGTAATACAGCAACTGAAAGAAACATAATAGAATTAGAGTTTTTTTGTATGTCAAGGTTGCATTCATTATATGCAACCTTTTATGGTTGCATATAAAAATATATGCATATTTACATATACTGTACAGGAATATAAAACCTATNCCTGATTAGTTGTAACTAACTTGTGTATTTGTGATTTAACCATTTTTTCTAAATTCTAAATATCGTGCAATTCTTTCTATTCTCTTTCAGCTGTACTGTTTCTAGCTATTCATATACAAGGTAAATTTAGATTCTGACAGTTTATGAAGGCATAATGATACCTAATAAGCCTGGTGGTAAAGATTATGAGTTTGTTGACGAGGGTACCGGAGCATATTGGGTAGTCCATTAGGACGTCTGTGATCTTAAAAAGGTTAAAAAAAAGTAAATCTCAGGTATAGATATTCATGGTGTTGTGGTTAGCGCTGAGGGGAGGGAATTATCAGGGTAAAGCACCAAGCCATTACGACTATACAGCCCTTGGAAGGGGTCAGGATAAGGATTTGGGATGGGACGGGGGAAAGGAATGGTGTTCAACCACTTGGACGGTCGGGGATTGAACGCCGACCTACATGAAGCGAGACCGTCGCTCTACCGTCCAGCCCAAGTGGTTGGGACGTGGTTAGCGCTGAGGTGTTGCTGTTCTGGTGGTACAAGTGACTGAAAAAGTTATTACCCACATTATAGTGTGCTGCGATTTGAATGGCTAGGCCGTATTGATCACCCTAAACACCTCTATACTCAGTGGTGCCCCAGGGAAGGCTTGAAGTCCCAGTTGGATACCAGTTGTAGGTGTCTCTGGACCCATTCCTTATTGTGGGCGCTCATAGTCCGGTGGGTAGGACTCCGCCCTTCCGCTTTTGTGGGCGTGTAGCCCCTCAGCCGAGGGACCCACGGTGGTCACTGACAAAGTCCCTCCCTCGGCCAGCTAACACAATCTTCTTCTCCTCCTCGACAGACCAGAAGATGTCACCGGTACGCGTCACGGACATGCGGTGGGGCTGGGTGCGCAAGAACCTCCTGCTGCTCATCACCTTCTCCGGGGTCCTGTTCGGCGTCGCCCTCGGTAAGATACCTGCTTGATACCTGCTTGATACCTGCTTGTTGGGGTTCTGGGAGTTCTTCTATTCCACAGTGCTTTCCTAATACTGTTTACCTATCAGGGTCTACGGGAGAATGAGCTCATTCATGAGCTCATGACAAACCATTTTTTGTTTTACAAACCATATGTGCTTGTAGGGTGAGTTTAAGCTCCTGAGATCCGCCTTTCAGTCGTTTATTATGATGGCCTCCGAGGTTCATAGTTTATTTATACCATATGCACATAATACTGAGATTTAAATAAAATACCTATCATACAACTACCCATAATGGAAAACATACCATATACAACTAACATAATGGAAGTTGTATGTAATAGTTGTATGTAAAACATACAACTACCTATAATGGAAGACATACTCATCATACACCTGCCCATAATGGAGGACATACCTGTCATACAACTGCTTGAAATAGCAGACATTCATACCTGCCATATCTCCCCTGATGGCTAGACCAGACTACCTGGGACGTAAGGGTGAACGTGAAGCGTTCTCAATCCCCAGTTAATTGCCAAGCCTAATTACCCTATTATGAGCCCCATTATTATGTGGGCGGTTGACAAAAATGTCACATTATGACTTCCGTAAACAGCTCCTCCAGTGTTCCTTAAGCTAAGCAGTTTACATTTGCGATAACTTAGTTAGTTTCCACTTAGTTATCTTGACAAACAATCTGGCTGCTCTGAGAGAGACGAGGACGAGATTCCTGAACAGCCTCTGCCAGACACGGTCCATTAAATCTTACTGCGTTATCTTGGTCATCCGTCACAGGACTGTCCCTACGCGCGGTGGGGCCGGACTCCACTACCATCCTGCTCATCTCCTACCCTGGTGAACTCTTCATCCGGATGCTTAAACTCATGATCTTGCCCCTCATCATTGCGTCACTCATAGCAGGTAAGAAAGGCCGTGTGTGGGGCCCCCTCACGCAGGAACCTCTGGGGTGTGTTTAGTGTCGTGGCTGGTGTTATACTATTGTTTCTTGTTGACGAGGCCGGCTGGTTTGTTGTGCACCTCATACTTATACTGTGAGGGGGGTAGTTTGTTGTGCACCTCATACTTATACTGTGAGGGGGGGTAGTTTGTTGTGCACCTCATACTTATACTGTGAGGGGGGTAGTTTGTTGTGCACCTCATACTTATACTGTGAGGGGGGTAGTTTGTTGTGCACCTTATACTTATACTGTGAGGGGGGGTAGTTTGTTGTGCACCTCATACTTATACTGTGAGGGGGGTAGTTTGTTGTGCACCTCATACTTATACTGTGAGGGGGGTAGTTTGTTGTGCACCTCATACATACAGACGATTTTAATCAGACGCCTCGGCTATATTATTTTATTACTGTCTGTGTTACACTTGTCTGTATATCGGCATTCTTGAGCCTCTCCTACTTTATTGTATATATTATTTTTATTTTAAATTATTTATTTATTCTCACTTATTCACCTGTTCACCTGTTCCCTTTCATTCCTCCATATGCAGAGGTTTCTACTTCATTGTGTGTTTTTATGCGTAGAAATAGTCTAAATGTAATTCCTTGTTAAGACTCCATTTTTCATCTAGGACTTTTCAGGAAGAACATTACTCCATTTCATAGCCTCTTTGCATGCCTGACTATCAAAATTGTGGTAACTAACGATGCCAGGAATGACATGCAGCAGATAGGGAGACAGACAAGTGCAAAGCTTATGAAGGTCAGTCATCTTCGTAAGTGGAAGGTCGTCACATATCCTGAACACGAAGTTTATTGAAGAGACGGAACTGTGTTTGTGGGTCAAGCGGTATAACATGAAGGTCGAGGCGACGAATCAAGGTTAAACGGCCATTGTCTGTGGCCAGGAGAGAAATTCCCAAGGTCTTCTTGACTGAAGGAGACAAGATATGCCCGTCCCGCCCCTCTCTAGCAGGAGCACGGACCTCTACTGTGTGTGTGTGTGTGTGTGTGTGTGTGTGTGTGTGTGTGTGTGTGTGTGTGTGTGTGTGTGTGTGTGTGTGTGTGTGTGTGTGTGTGTGTGTGTGTGTGTGTGTGTGTGTGTGTGTTTGTGCACCTCAAAAACGCAGGGCCAGATCCTGATAAGAGCTTACACTGTCTGCAGCATAGAACCAGTAAATTCAGCTAAGATTTGGCTACTGGTCCCCCACATACTCTAGCTGAATTGCAAGACATTTTGGTTGGTTTGACTAAAGTGACTCAACAGTATAATCGACGTCTTCATATAGTTTGATAATAGTGAAGCCATTGTACACAGTGGCTTCACTGTTAACCACAATATACCTATATATATATATATATATATATATATATATATATATATATATATATATATATAGGGGTACCACCACTGGTTTAATTAAAGGGACCCACATCCTCGAAGAAGAAAATAAATAGTGTTCAGAGAAGACTGTGTGGATTCTCACTGAATATTTTAATCTTTTCCTCTCCTACCACCCCCATTATTTTTTAATATTTTACATATATATATATATATATATATATATATATATATATATATATATATATATATATATATATATATATATATATATATATATATATATATAATATAATTATGTACAATATATAATATGATACCGTCAGTATGATGTATGTGGAATTACGCGGTAGTCTGATCAAAGTCAGGGACTGGATAGGTGACCACGTGGACAGCCTTTTTGATTCAGCAGCTACTGGGAATAAAAAGAAAGTTCCAAGTAGCACGGGCTATGATGAGCCCGTAGTGAACTTACCTGGCACAGGAGCGGGGCTGTGACTGTTTGGGACAAGGCTAAGCTTGCTTGTTTGACTTGTGTAGGGATAGTACACGCCTTGTTTAGGACGGAGGGACGAGGCTAACTTGACCTCATAATTCCTCTAAATGGATTTTTGTAACTGTCAATTTTTGCAATTCTTTTCAATAATTTTCTCGTCACTCTTGCTTCTCCGTGACCTCTCACACACTTTGTCTCGTACTTCTCTTTTTACTTATTTCTTACTTCTTACTTACATCTCTTACACACTTACTCCCTTACTTACACACCTCATCTCCCTTACTCACACACCTCATCTCTGTTGACCAGACCACACACTAGAAGGTGAAGGGACGACGACGTTTCGGTCCGTCCTGGACCATTCTCAAGTCGATTGTGAGAATGATTCTCATAATCGACTTGAGAATGGTCGATTGTGAGAATGATTCTCACAATCGACTTGAGAATGGTCCAGGACGGACCGAAACGTCGTTGTCCCTTCACCTTCTAGTGTGTGGTCTGGTCAACATACTTTAGCCACGTTATTGTGACTCATCGCCTGCACCTCATCTCTCTTACTCACGTCACCTTAAAACTTTCTGCAGTATATAAACTGATCTTCATGTCAGTGTATAATATTCCATTGTACTATATTTTGAACTTTCTTTATTGTTGTAATGCAGTGTAACATACTGTAACAGAGCAATTTAGAATGCTACACTGTGTTACATAATGTAATGGTATGTATTGTATTGTATTGGTTGCTATGTCCCTAATAACATGACGCCTGTTGTGTTGTATTTTGTATCATACTGTCTTGTATAACATTTTGTGTTGTAAATATCATAGGTATTGTACTGTATCTGCATTTTGCATCTGTTTTCTTGAATGGAATTGTATTATTTGCTTGAAGTTGAGGAAACCGGTGCAACCGAACAGTTTCGTGTTCGGTTTCACTGAACGGGTTCATAAGGCACAAGAGCCGAGAACAATTTATAAGTGCCAACCACCCACTTCTGCTGACTGATGTCAGCAGCCTTGACTGACAGCCTTGCTGCTGACGAAATGATATTGACGAAGATATATCGTACACAAATCCGAAGAGGCAATTTACTAGAAAGTATAAAAATATTAAAAAATAAATAAAAACATAACAATTTTCAGTTGCAAGCCATCTGTTTCACGTACGTTAACTCTGCGTTCTGTGTACGTCCGTTTCTTAGGTTCGGCAAGCCTGAACGCGCGTATGAACGGTCGCATAGTGGTGCGGACCATCTTCTACTTCCTGGCCACCTCCCTGCTCAACGCCCTGCTTGGAGTACTGCTCGTAGTCGCCATCCACCCGGGATCTCCGCTCGCCAAGCAGGTCAGTATTTATTATGGCTTGGCCAAATCCCTTGTCTTGGTCAAGTCCTGTAGCCTGGTCAAGTCCCGTGGCTTGAGCAAGGGGAGTTAGGCCAGGGGGAAGGTTGGGTAGGTCATCGGAAGGTTAGTTAGGCCAGCGGAAGGCTAGGTATGTTAGTGACTGATTAGGTACATCGGGGAAAGGTTAGGGTTTTCTATATGGGTGGGGTTATAATTAACCCTAGGAAGGTTAGACGGGCTAAGGTAACGTTAGGTTGGTCAAGAATCGATCAGACACTCTTCAGCGGGGGAGATTTAGAGCAGCAAGGTCGGGAGAAAGCACTAAGCCATTACCATAAGGGGTTTATGGATTAAGGGGAAGGATTTATGATGGGATGGATATGGAATGGTGCCCTAATCAATTGGACGGTCGGGGATTGAACGCAGACCTGCAGGACGCGAGACCTTCTCTTTATCGTCCAGCCTAAGTGGTTGAGCTTATGTCAGCAAGCTTACAAAAACCGATGGCTGCCAGATGATAATGGCGCAACACATGATGATATGCCTGATTTAAAAGGAAAATGATTGACTTCTGAAATAAAAAGTAAAATATAACTTAAAATACTACATGAACACTTATCTATATAAAAAAAAACTTTATCTAGCGACAGTCTAAGATAACGTCAGCAGCAAGTCTAACTAGGACATGTATGCCCTTGAAACCCACTCACAACTCAGCGGGAAAGTGTTGCAACACTACGCTAGGGAGGAGGGGGCCTGGAGAGATGAGATCTCCCTGACTGACACAAGGATGCTCCACAGGTCAAGATTCAGTCCACCTGATGACTATAACAACTGTATCAGAGGTTTCAGTATAACCAATCAGTGAGGGTCTACTAAACCCATATATCCGATTCAACACTCAGTGTTATGATGAGTTCTCTGACAGCATGACTATGTAATATATATGTGTTTACCATCAGATGTTGTTGTTGTTTTAAATTTAGCTAGAAATGTCCGGGCTCCAGAACGAAACAAACCAACAGAGAACGAGGGTTTGTTTATAGATAAGTGGGGCTGTCTATAAACAGCTAAAATGTCTCACCTAAGACGTGACCTGGGGTCAAGAGACCACCTGCAGGTTACCTGAGAATGGACGCTGCCGGCCCACTGAGTTGCCTTCTCACACACAACACAGCCAATTCCCGAGCCAATACATCCCTGCGTTTTCCTAGCCATCTCGACAATCCCCGTCTTCTTGATGTGTGCGGTAAGCAGGAGCACGTACACAAGGTCACACACGACCTTCACCCCTCCCGGCCACCACCCGCCACACACACAAGGTCACGCTGCCACCCAGTGAGGAAGGTCAAAGGGGAGAGAGCGTGGGCGGGGCGGAGGTGGCGAGGTATTGATTTATTGACGTTTTCCATGGAGGCGCTGAAGACCTCCAGCTCGTCCTCGTGGCCGCTCGCCCCTTTGCTCTCTCGGCTGCCTTAGTTGTATGGGGACAAGTTGTACGGGGCTCTGGCAGTGAAGTATTTCAGGAGTTCCTTGATGCGACAGTGGTGTTGAGGTGGTGGTAGCCAGGATGTGGTAGGCAGTTGGGTGATAGGAGCAGGCAGGATGTGGTAGGCAGTTGAGTGTTGAGAGTACAAGAATGTAATAACTCTTGTATATATCTAAAAAAAAAATCTCAAAAGTAGCGATCACAGACGGGTCAGGCCTACAAAATCGCTGCGTTACATTTGGATGTAGAAGGCCAATGGAGTGCTGCATTATTTGAGTAAATTATTTGTAGGATTTGACATTTTTTTTTGTTTTGTTTGGGTGTAGATTGATTCAGGGAGATCCCATTCAAAGTTACCGTTGTGAATATGCCTTTTGATGCCTTGTTGGTTTTTTTTATTGTCTCTGGTTGGTCCTATCTGTTCCGGTGAAGGATCTCGGTATCACAGTTGGGTTCGTTCATAACTCACAGTCGGAAATCAAGGGTTCGAATCCCGATTGGGCACTGTTCCTTTCACTGACTCTATCACTTAGCAGTAAGTAGGTACTCCGAAGTCAACTGTTGTGGAGCTACATCCTGGGGGGGGGGTGATCAATAGGTCGGTTGACCCTCCATATAAGCCTAACGTATATACATACCCAGGCAACCTGCCACCTGACGAAATAAATTATTAATATTGTCACTTTAAAGTTGACGACGTGAGAGGTAATGGAGTCGAAAGTTGATAGTGATAGTGTGGTGGTGACAGTGATAGTATGGTGATGAATGTATGGTTGTATGGGTTCACGGTGCACCATCGCTAGGTGATGACGGGAGGGAGGATGATACTGGGTGACCGGATGAATGGGAAGGGAGCCAGCTGGTGGGATGGGAGTAGGAGACATGGGAGGGGGCTACTAGAGTCAGAGAGGGAATGGGAGTCCATGGAGGAGAATGAGACTGACGGAGATATAGAATAGAGTAGGGAAGAGAGGCGTTGGATGACTTAAAGTGGGATGAAGGAGAGCAGAGTTAATACTAGTATTCTCCTGTAAGATTAACAGAGTATTAAGCAGGAAAATGCAGGGGCAGGGAAAGTATAGGAGCAGGGAAAATATAGGATCAAGTAGAGGTAGAGAAAGTAGTAGCAGGGATAAGAAGAGGAGCAGGGAAAGTGAGACAGAGAAAGAGAGGCACAATATGAGAGAGAGAGAGATGGAGAGAGAGAGAGGGGAGTGAGAGGAGCCAGGTTTTACGTCCCCCAGTAAAGCTGATGTGCATTTCCATCCCTCCTGCCGCAGGCACTGACGCAGGGGCTGCAATCCTCCAGCAGCGGCTCTTCCACCGTCAACATCCTCGATGGCTTCCTTGACCTCGGCCGCAACATCTTCCCGGAAAACATTTTCCAGGCCTCGTTCCAGCAGGTCCGTAGGTCTTTGTTCGCTGCATGTTATCCTACGAAGCTTAAATTAAGGCCACACGCCTCCACTTGTATACATACCTGACGTCATAGTCCTTATTACAAGTGAGAAGCCCATCAACAGCTGGTTTCTCCCGCCAGGTTCACACGGTGTACGAGGAACAGACGGTCCTCAGGGGCAGCAACCTGACGGACGGCATCGACGCCCACATCACAGAACTGGTGCGCTCGGTAAGTGTTTTTTTTTTTCTTTGTAGGGATATGATCGGTAAGTGTTCGCTTAGGCACTAGAGCTACGATCCCCTGGGCTCTGGAGCTACGATCCTCTAGGCTCTAGAGCTACGATCCCCGGGGGCTCTAGAGCCACTCTCTCCAGGGCTATTGAGCTACGATCCCAGAGGGCTCTAGAGCCACTCTCTCCAGGGCTCTAGAGCTACGATCCCCGAGGGCTCTAGAGCCACTCTCTCCAGGGCTCTAGAGCAATAATTCCAGGGCTCAAGAGCCATTATCTCCAGGGCTCTAGAGCCACTATTCCAGGGACCTAGGGCTGCTATCTCCAGGGCTCTAGAGCCACTATTCCAGGGTTCTACGGCCACTATCTCCAGGGTTCTACAGCCACTATCTCCAGGGCTCTAGAGTCACTATTCCAGGGCTCTAGAGCCACTATTCCAGGGCTCTAGAGCCACTATCTCCAGGGCTCTAGAGCCACTATTCCAGGGCTCTAGATCCACTATCTCCAGGGTTCTACAGCCACTATCTCCAGGGCTCTAGAGCCATTATCTCCAGGGCTCTAGAGTCACTATTCCAGGGCTCTAGAGCCACTATTCCAGGGCTCTAGAGCCACTATCTCCAGGGCTCTAGAGCCACTATTCCAGGCTCTAGAGCCACTATCTCCAGGGCTCTAGAGCCACTATCTCCAGGGCTCTAGAGCCACTATCTCCAGGGCTCTAGAGCCACTATCTCCAGGGCTCTAGAGCCACTATCCCACGGTTCTAGAGCCACTATCTCCAGGGTTCTAGAGGCACTATCTTCAGCGCTCTAGAGCCATTATCTCCAGGGCTCTACAGCCACTATCTTCAAGGCTCTAGAGCCACTATCTCCAGGGCTCTAGAGCCACTATTCCACGGTGCTAGAGTCACTATCTCCAGGGTTCTAGAGGCACTATCTCCAGCGCTCTAGAGCCATTATCTCTAGGGCTCTAGAGCCACTATCTTCAAGGCTCTAGAGCCACTATCTCCAGGGCTCTAGAGCCACTATCTCCATGGCTCTAGAGCCACTATTCCACGGTTCTAGAGCCACTATCTCCAGGGTTCTAGAGCCACTATCTCCAGGGTTCTAGAGCCACTATCTCCAGGCTCTAGAGCCACTATCTCCAGGACTCTAGAGCCAATATCTCCAGGGCTCTAGAGCCCTATCTCCAGGGCTCTAGAGCCACTAACTCCAGGCTCTAGAGCCACTATCTCCAGGTCTCTAGAGCTACTATCTCCAGGGCTCTAGAGCCAGCGTCCCTTGGGACCTACTCATATGTGTCGTTCCATACACCTTGTAACATGAACACAACTCTCAACCTCAACCCGCCTCTCAATTGACAGTTGAGAGGCGGGCCGAAAGAGCAAAGCTCAACCCCCGCAAACACAACTAGGTGAAACACAACTAGGTGCATACAACTTCTTTTTCGTTAAAAGTAGAAACCTAAATAACTCAAAAAACATTCTACCAGTGTCCTGGTAGACACGGGTTCTTCCTCAAAGATGACTCTTCAAGAGTTTTATTTTTGGAGAAAGTGTGTGGTCCTTTCAACGACCATTCCGAAAGATAGGATTGACTTCACATGTCCTTCAAACCTGTCATAATTCCTGCCTCTTTAGTACAACTTGCTTTAACCTATTTCTCTCTGCCCATCTTACGTGCCCCTTTCACGTGACTTGAGATTACGTTGATCGACTTTGAGATGTTCGAGTTTACGAGGTGTTGTGAAATTTGAAGTGAAATATTCCTGATGTATTCTGAATTAATCTTGAGNGGGAAGGGACGGTAGTCTGTCCCTCTCCTGTGGGAAGGGACGGTATAATCTGTCCTCTCTTGTGGGAAGGGATGGTAGTCTGTCCCTCTCCTGTGGGAAGGGACGGTATAGTCTGTCTCTCTCCGTGGTGGGGACGGTAGTCTGTCCATCTCCCGTGACAGGGGACGGTAGCATGTCCCTCACCCGTAGCTAGAAACGGTAGCCTATCAACCCGTTCCGTAGCCTCTCTGTCACCGTCTTGCTGTAGAACACACAAACAGACGGAAGGAAATCATTTAATTAAAAAATTTCCTCAGACCAATTTTTGTTGCTATTGCCAAATCTATTTCTATTGCCAGATCTATTGCTATTGCCAGATCTATTGCCAGCTGAAGTAATAGAAAAATCAGGTTCAAGTTCAATTTAATTGAAATAATGAATGCCGTCCAAAAGGGAGAGTGGCTGAGGTCGTTTCTGTCCACCTGGGGAAGTTAGGTATTATTACCGTCTATGTGTGTGACAGATAACTTTAAGGAGACGGGGGTCATTTGTCAGCTGTCTGTCTACAAAGAACGTCGCTGTTCGCCCGTATGCGTTACATACGGCCACAAATTGTCGTACTAGAAAATGGAAGCGGCTCGCGAAACAGGACATACTGTCCCGTTTTCTGTTTTGGTCCTCTGGTAGGTTAGGAGAGGACACTTCACATTGTTTTCATGACGTGGGAAAACCTTAGGAGGACCGACTGCTTTTGTACCAATTACCACCTTTCTCCCCCCCCCCCGCCTTATCTCCTCGTGTGGTGGCAGGGATCTATTGATAAGGAATGATAGATAAGCTTCCATGGCTATGCCTTCAGATTTTTGGCACAAAAGCAGGAGGGAGGGAATTATCAGGAAGGAAAGCACCAAGCCATTACAACTATATATAGAACTTGGAAGGGGTCAGGATAACGATATGGAGCGGGGGAGGGAGGAATGGTGTCCATCCACTTGGACGGTCGGGGATTGAACACCGACCTGCATGAAGGGACTGTTACAAAGGTGGGTAGAGCAACAGACGACTTCTGACTCCTGTTAGCAGGACTTATATAGAGGGTTTCCCCTTGCCGTAGCTCATGGTATATCTTGCTCATTAGTTTTTCCCCTGGATCACGACCCGCAAATCGATTTACAACCAGGTCCTCAATTACTGCTGGGTGAACAGGGGCGAAGAGTTAAGAATTGGCATCCAGTCAATCCTCCCTTGCCAGGAGTCGAACACACACCAGATGTGTGACTTTTTGGTGCGTTGATATATTGGTTCAATAGAAGGTTGTTCATCATCGTCATCAGCCTCATCACCCTTGTCATCGTTACCATCATCATCACTGTCAACGTATGTGAGACACTGTAAGGCTGCATGAAGAAGCGGTAGTACCTACGGCTGTGAGACATTGGTATATTAAAATCGTAAACAATTCAAGAATTAGATCAGTAGAAATGAACAGTCTATGATGATATTTGTGGTGTTAAGACAAAGTAGTTAATAACATATCGAATATAGATGAGGAGTGCATAACTGGTAAATTTCAAGATAGAGGAATATATTGAGACGGTTAGGTCACGTTGAACGAATGGATGAAGATAGATTGGTTGTATGTTAGAGCTAATTTGAGGGTAGGAGGAGGAAAATGAGGCCAATAACATCCAGATATCTTAAATGCGTGTTGAAGCGAAAATTGAGTGCGCGAAATAGTGATTGAGTGCATTGGGAAGAAGGCGTTGAAGGCGGGGGATTGAGTATATGACGAAGCGGGATTGAGTGCGTAAGGAAACGGAGATTGAGTGCATGAGGAAGCGGGGATTGAGAGTTAGCAGCTCACACAGGATGAAGAAGGAAATACATCTAGATACAATCAGTGTTATGAGGGAGAGAAACACCTCACAACATCTCTCATGAGGGCAGTGAAGGGTCGTTGCCTCACGTGTGGCCGCTGGTCTTCCATCTCTATAACGAGTCTTTAATATCATTGACCCGTATTAATGAGTCTCTTGTTGCCTTCGGGGTAATGAATCCTACTGCATTCATGAGGGCTGTGACGGGGGGGGGCGTGTGTGTGGGCTGTGAGGGTGTGCGTGCGCGTGTAAATCTGCGGACACACAAATCCCTATTTCATTGTCTTCCTCCATATACACCTCAATACCTTTCATCTCACGCTTCCTCACACTTTATCCTCTTCCCAAGCGCTCTCAGTCCCCTCCCTCACTTCTGTCCTCATTCCCTCACACTCTACACTCATTGAACACCAATTCCTATCCCACCTGTGAGGCAGGTCAGGCTTCTCACCTGTGAATGTTGACGTAATCTCCAACACCTTGCATCAAGCGAGGACTTGCAGACAGGAAACATTACATGGGCGTCACAGTAGAGTCACATAATTGACAGAAGAGCCACAAGATTGACAGAAGTTTCTGTATACTGGTGGCATAATTATTAATTAAAACAGTGTTAGCACCTTGCTACCCTGGATTCCCACCGTCCCACCCCGGGTGTGGCGTCCCACCCACCAGTGGGACGCCACAGCATCACCAAAATAACATAAATTATAAAATTCCTTACCAAAACCCTTCCGCAGGACATGACACCCTTGAGAATATCACCTGACGTGAATACAATAAGAGAAAGTTCACTAGTCATGAAGGCACCATCTGGTTCTTATTGACCTTAGCTGAGTCAACAGCTAAGTTAAAAAAAAACGGGCTCACCATAGCCCGTGCTACTTGGAACTTTGTTCCAGGTAGCGAATCTTTAACAACAACAACAACAGCTAAGTTAAAGTTATCAAGAGAAATTACTACAGGAATCATTACGACAATATTGTACTTGAAAGGAGGATATTAGGATTCACGGGCTATTCATGCTCGTGCCACTTCTTGGGTGGCTTAATCTTCATCAGTCAATCAATCGGTATGAGGATAAGGATTTAGGATAGGATGGTTGAAAGGAATGGTACCAAACCCTCTTGGACGGTCGAGGGTTAAACGCTGGCCTGAAAGAAGCGAATCACATACTAATCATGAAAGATGCAATGAAGAGGGACACTGCTATGAAAGACTGGAGTATAGAGGGTTTGGCTACACACAGAGGTCCTCTGTACTCTTTTTGTATTATCCTGACTGGACAGTAAACATAACCAGTCAGTAATATTTATTTCATATGGGTTAATGTTTGTACAGTCAGGACACAACTGAACGTAAGGCGAGGTTTGGGGCAGAGTTCATAAGGCGAGGCTGGGGGTAGAGTTCGTAAGGCGAGGCTGGGGGTAGAGTTCGTAAGGCGAGGCTGGGGGGTAGAGTTCGTAAGGCGAGACTCGAGGGCAGAGTTCGTAAGGCGACGCTGGGGGGCAGAGTTCGTAAGGGGAGGCTGGGGGGGCAGAGTTCGTAAGGCGAGACTCGGGGACAGAGTTCGTAAGGCGAGGCTGGGGGCAGAGTTCGTAAGGCGAGGCTCGGGGGCAGAGTTCGTAAGGCGAGGCTGAGGGGCAAAGTTCGTAAGGCGAGGCTGAGGGGCAAAGTTCGTAAGGCGAGGCTTGGGGCAGAGTTCGTAAGATGAGGTTTGGGGCAGAGTTCGTAAGGCGAGGCTGTGGGCAGAATTCGTAAGATGAGGTTTGGGGTAGAGTTCGTAAGGCGAGGCTGAGGGGCAGAGTTTGTAAGGCGAGGCTGAGGGGCAGAGTTCGTAAGGCGAGGCTGGGGAGAGCAGAGTCCGTAAGGCGAGGCATGGGGCAGAGTTCGTAAGGCGACGCTGGGAGGCAGCAGAGTCCGTAAGGCGAGGCATGGGGCAGAGTTCGTAAGGCGACGCTGGGAGGCAGAGTTCATAAGGCGAGACTCGGGGGCAGAGTTCGTAAGGCGAGGCTTGGGGCAGAGTTCGTAAGGCGAGACTCGGGGGCAGAGTTCGTAAGGCGAGGCTGGGGGTAGAGTCCATCTGGTTGAGACGGCGGGGACAAGGCAGGTAAACAAGAATTTTGTTACTGCTGTGGTGGTACTGCTGGTGATTCTCCTCTGCTGGTCGTCTCGTGGCCTTACATACCCGCCAGTCACTGATCGTTAGCAGGTGATCACTGCTTGATAATTGGTCGAGAAGAAGCAGCTTAATCCTGTGAAGTGTGTCCTCATAGAGATACCAGCTATCAGCGCAGACGTAGCAGCTACAAAACCTTTTGATCCAAGTGTAAGGGGAAAGTAAGGGGAAAAATCCTAACAGAAAAAGAGAAAGAGATGTGTGTGAAGACCTTTAACAAGAGATTGTAAGAGTTAAATAATCACCAAGTGGAGAGCGAGGATGAGAGAAGACGGGTGGCCACAAGTTACTCTTAAGACACTACAGTAACCTCTAGAGGTGAAATGCAGTTGGAGGCCTCGATAAAAGGCAGTTGGTCCAGACCAGATCCAGCCTGATTTCCCATCTGACTAGTGTCGAATTTGTAGTGATTTTGCCTAACCAGAAGCAGTTTCGATCTAGACATCTGCTTAAACTACCGAAGCTGAGTGTTCTCTTAGTAGGGTAACCATCAATAATAATAATAATAATAATAATATTATAATATTATTATTATTATTATATATATTATTATTATATTATTATTATTATTATTATTATTATTATTATTATTTTGACAAACGTACATATAGACATACATACAGAGGATACAAGCATATTGTAGGATTCGTAGGTAAGGCAAGTATGACACCTAAAGCCACGAATTCGCAGAGCCAACGACTAACCCCCCCACAATGTGTCCCACAACAGTCGACTAAATCCCAAATTACCTATTTCCTGCTAGACGAACGGGTGCATCAGATGTAAGGAAACGTATCCACAAACATCTCGCCCTGACTATAGGATTTGCAGCAATCCCAAAATCAAATCAATAAATTGATCACTCCATATCGCCGCCAGTCTCCAGACCCGGAACAGATTCCTGGTCATACCCCAACACGAGCATCGGCCGTAACATGAGGAGAATGATGTAATGTAAACTGGGTCTCATGAGCGCACACAAACACGGCTCTGACCACAGTGACTAATGACAGGGCTGCTCCGCCGGCGGGTTGTCGACCCGCCCTTGGATTTGTTTTTGCGGTGCCTGCTCTTCTTTCCCTTGGATAGTTTGTTGAACCGACGCCTTGCTCTCAAATGCTGCTGCTGGTGTTGCTGTTATTTATCAGGGCCACCACAGATAGGATAGATTGATGTGATCAGCTTCATATACTCTCTGGACCACCACCACCATCACCACACTCTCTGGATAATTGCTAGGACAACTAGCACACCCCTAGTTGCTAGGACAAGCAAGACACTCGCTGGATACTTTTCCGGGGATGCATCAAACCCATTAGGCAATTCCGCTCTGGGTAATTACAAAGTCCACCACCGCTACACATTCTGGAATGGTTTTGAAGGTCAGAAACACTATGGCTGGTTAATGGTCATCACCATGTCTGGATAGAAACAAGGACTACCCCCTATCACACACCGTCTGAATAGAAGCTAGGCCTAATGCCACACCTTGGGGGATAGAGGGTAGAGCCGCCACCCCACTGTGCAGCCTATTGGCGTTAGGCCTACGACGGCCAACACCCAACCGTGGTTGTTTCTAACGGGGTTGGGGTCCAGTTGTAGACAGTTGCTAGGCAATCGACTCTTTCTCCCTCCCCCCCACTCTCTCTTACTCTCACACACACACCACTCTCTCTCTACCACCTCTCTCCCTCTCTCCTTGCCTCCTCTCCTCTCTCTCTCTCTCTCTCTCTCTCTCTTCCCTCTCCTCCTCTCTCTCTCTCTCTCTCTCTCTCTCTCTCTCTCTCTCTTCTCTCTCTCTCTCTCTCTCTCAAGGGGGCCTGATGGCTGTGGGGACAGTGCTCGGGATTCGTAGTCCTAGGGTCCGGGGATCGATCCCCGGCGGAGGCGGAAACAAATGGGCAGAGTTTCTTTCACCCCCTGATGCTCCTTTTCACCTAACAGTAAATAGTACCTGGTAGTTAGACATCTGCTACGGGCTTCTTCGTGTGTGTGTGTGTGTGTGTGTGGGTGTGTGTTGTGTGTGTACTCACCTATTTGTACTCACCTATTTGTGCTTGCGGGGGTTGAGCTTTGGCTCTTTGGTCCCGCCTCTCAACTGTCAATCAACTGGTGTACAGATTCCTGAGCCTACTGGGCTCTATCATATCTACACTTGAAACTGTGTATGGAGTCAGCCTCCACCACATCACTGCCTAATGCATTCCATCCGTTAACTACTCTACTACACTGAAAAAGTTCCTTCTAACGTCTCTGTGGCTCATGTGGGTACTCAGTTTCCACCTGTGTCCCCTTGTTCGCGTCCCCCAGTGTTGAATAGTTTGTCCTTGTCTACCCGTCGATTCCTCTGAGATTTTGTAGGTTGTGATCAATCTCCCCTTACTCTTCTGTCTTCCAGGTCGTAAGTGCATTTCCCGCAGCCTTTCCTCGTAACTCATGCCTCTTAGTTCTGGGACTAGTCTAGTGGCATACCTTTGGACTTTTTCCAGCTTCGTCTTGTGCTGACAAGGTACGGGCTCCATGCTGGGGCTGTGTGTGTGTGTGTGTGTTGTGTGTGTGTGTTGGTGTGGGTGTGGTGTACTCACCTAATTGTACTCACCTAGTTGTGCTTGCGGGATTGCGCTCTGGCTCTTTGGTCCCGCCTCTCACTGTCAATCAACTGCGTGTGTGTGGTTTCAACCAATCAACAGAATTTTCCTCCCCTCCCCCCCACCTGATACCTGGTACCAGGTACCAGTATCAGGTGGGGGGAGGGGAAAAATTCAATTGATGGTTGAAATTGAGAAGCGGCCCCAAGAGCCAGAGCTCAACTCCCCAAGCACCACTAGGTGAGTAGACACATACAATATGTAAACGATCTTCCAAAGGGTATAGACTCATTCATCTCAATGTTTGTTGATGATGCAAAATTATGAGAAGAATCAAGACAGGTGAAGATAGACAGAGACTACAGGACGACCTGGACAAACTGGAGGAATAGTTTAGTAAATGGCTACTAAAGTTCAACTCAGGAAAGCGTAAAGTAATGAAATTAGGTGAAGGGAGCAGGAGCTAAACAAAGATACCGTCTGGGAGGTGTAATCCTGCAAGAGCCAAATAAAGAGAAAGATCTGAGGGTTGATATCACACGGAACCTGTCCCAGAAGCCCACATCAGAATTGACAGGGGTGAATTGACAGGGTAATTCAATTGACAAGGGAACACAGGTTGAAACTTAGTACCCAAATGAACCACACAGGTATTAGAGATTTTTTCAGTGCCAGAGTTGAGAAATGGAATGAAAACTCACAATAAATTGGTGAGTTTAGGCTATCATTTCTCTAGGCAGTGATGTGGGGAGGCAGACTCCATACACAGTTTCAAATGTAGATATAACAGAGGCCAGTAGGCTGAAGAATCTGTACATCCCTTCTTAATATGACTGACAGTTGAGAGGCAGAACCAAGGAGCCAAAGCTCAACCCCTGCAAGCACAACTAGGTGAGTACACACAACAGATACTATCCTCCCCGCCCCTCTCACCATTTCCTTTTCTCCCCCCCCCCTTCCCCCTATCCGGTCTCCCCTGCCCCTAGCCATGACATCAGGGTAACGATCGACATCTTGGGGCCGAGGATCGATTCCAGGCTTTCCAGTTCTTGAGCTGACGAGCTGCCTGCCTGAACCTGTCTGTGTAACTGTCCCCGCAGTGTTTATAGCTGCTGGAACCCGCGTCCACAGAAAAATGGCGGGAAGACGGCTTTAAATGTGTGTGTGTGTGTGTGTGTGTGTGTGTGTGTGTGTGTGTGTGTGTGGTGTGTGTGGTGTGTGTGTGTGTGTGTGGTGTGTGTGTGTGTGGTGTGAGTGTGTGTGTGTGAGTGTGAGATCGCGCTGCTGTTCTTGGGCCCCCGTCTTCCTACCTTGATATATTCCCCTGGCTTCTTGTCCCCGTCATCACGCGCAAATGGCGTGACTCGCCCATTACAAGGGGCAATGAGCCACGGGGAAAACACAGAGTAAATCCACAGAAGACTTAAATATATTCAATTAATGACACTGGAGGTTATCTTGAGGTTATCTTGAGATGATTTCGGGGCTTAGCGTCCGCGCGGCCCAGGTGAAAGAAACTCTGGCTATTTGTTTCCGCCTCCACCGGGTATCGAACCCGAACCTTAGGACTACGAATCCCGAGCGCGTCCACTCAGTTATCAGGCCCCATAGTGTCCATTTGGAGCCATAAATTAATGGCCAGAGACAGGAAGCATCTGTTTTAAATAGAGCCATCTGGCGCAGCTGTCATTACCACGATGCCACCTCTCAATACTTGTATTTTAACTTTGGTCTGGCCATCATGAGCATGTGCAGAGGCGACATTCTTTCAGGCAGGAAGCTATTGGGTTATGTAATGTCGTTGCAGATGTGACATATATATGTCACATCTGTCAATCATATTAAGAAGGGGTGTACAGATTCTTCAGCCTACTGGCCTGGAACACAAAACCGAACTCTCTATTTTCCGCTTGTTACAACTTGTAATAAAGTTTTACATCTTGGCTTAACGTGTTTATGACGTATTAGAACGTTGTTAAAACGTGCTATATTGGTTGTTATAACTGGTTAGGTGTTAAAACGTGCTCGAACGTTGTACCAACGTCGTAGTTTCGGTGGGTGTTTGGCAGGATCATGCCAGGTTTATATATAACCTGTCCTCAGGGAGGTGGTAGTCATTTCAAAGCCACTATGTAATTCTATTATATGCTCCATTCCATTACCCATGGTCAGGTTAGGTTACGTTTATTAATGTTACGTTATGGTTAGGTTAGATTAAGTCTCGTTATGTTTGGTAACCTTAATACGGTGTATTATTCTAAAACATGCTAAATATGAAATTCGAAAACTATTTGAGTGTCCCCTAGAATTTCATTTACAGAACACGCCTGACTGTTATAGTGAGAGCGTCCAATACCTGTTGAGTTGGCAGGCCTGTGACTACATTATGAGATAAGGACACGAGGTATTGGACACGAGGAATTGGATAAGGATAGGGAAGGAAAATGGATTCAGGACAACAGAATTAAGGTTAAGAAGTGGGTCGCAATGGTCAGATAATAATGATAAGGACAGAAGAAAGAGAGAGTGATAAGGAGTTATAAGACACGTGATCCATGGGTTAAGACACGTGATCCATGGGTTAACACACGTGATCCATGGTTAACACACGTGATCCATGGATTAACACACGTGATCCATGGATTAACACACGTGATCCATGGAGTTAACACACGTGATCCATGGATTAACACACGTGATCCATGGGTTAACACACGTGATCCATGGGTTAAGACACGTGATCCATGGATTAAGACACGTAGACCATGGATTAAGACACGTGATCCATGGAGTTAAGACACGTGATCCATGGATTAAGACACGTGATCCATGGGTTAAACACGTGATCCATGGGTTCATCCTCATGACAGGACACACCCGCCAGCACCAAAATATCACCATACTGGCACCATGTGTTACCATCGTGAGTGACGTAACTATGCGCTGGTGACACGCGACGGTCCGTCAGCACTAAGAATAACACAGTCTTGGGTTGTAGCCGGTGTTATGTATCATACAGCCAAGGGGATACAGCCGAGGGGATACAGCCGAAGGAATACAGCCGAGGGGAGACCAAGACGCCATATTGGTTTCCCTGCGCTTATGTGGTTCCGCAAGTTCGTTGCTGCGCGAGGCTTGAACGTGAGAGTGTCTGGAGAAGCGTTTGGGGAGGGCAGGAAATACCTGTTACGACGTCACTCCTTGTGTTTATTTAAGGTCGATGAACGGGTGTTATAGCCAGACCAGAACGTGTGACGCCTAACACCATCATTATATCTATGGGGGCAAAGGGTGCTCGGGTGAGTGAGTGAGTGAGTGAGTGATGTGAGTGAGTGAGTGAGTGGAGTGAGTGAGTGAGTGAGTGAGTGAGTGGGTGAGTGTGTGAGTGGTGAGTGAGTGAAGGAGTGAGTGAGTGAAGGAGGGAGGGGGAGGGGGGGACACAGAGTGACAGACTGTCAAATGACAGAACTTACAGAGAGACAGCCAATCAGTCAATGCTTGGATTCGAATACGGAAGACAAATGAATTAAGGATAACAAAGATCTGGGTTAGAGAAGAGGGTCGGGATGTTCAAATAGTCAAAATAGGAAGAAGAGAGAGAGAGAGATAGAGAGAGAGAGAGAGAGAGAGAGAGAGAGACGAGA
>WNGS01003388.1:15647959-15650816 GCA_020271785.1 Procambarus virginalis | reverse complement strand
AGCCTCCACCACATCACTTCCTGATGCATTCCACCCGTTAACTACTCTGACACTGAAAAGTTCCTTCTAAAGTCAATAGATACCTGGAAGTTAGATGGCTGCTACGGGCTGGGGGACACACACACACAAGAGCTACAGACACACACACACACACACACACACACACCACACACACACACACACACACACACACACACACACACACACACACACACACACACACACACAAGCTACAGCACACACACACACACACACTGTGTGTGTGTGTGTGTGTGTTGTGTGTGTGTGTGTGTGACACACCTGACGTCCACAACTGCTGGCGTGACAGGTATTGGAGGTGTTGGTGGTGTGTATTAGTAGGAATGAGATGGAGAGTGAGTAGGGAGGCTTGGCAGGTGTCGGGGGCGGCGGGCACCTTGATGAGCTCACCCCCTCCGTATAGGTCTTCCCAGGAGCGTCTTGGCTCTTCAACCTTACCAGGTGTCCTCTACCTCATCTCATCTACCCCCTCCCCCTCCCCCCTCCCCCCTCCCCCCTCTATCACCTCTTGGGCCCTCCCAACCACTTGGACTGGACGGTAGAGTGACGGTCTCGCTTCATACACGTCGGCGTTCAATTCCCGACCGTCTAAGTGGTTGGGCACCATTCCCTTTCCCCCCTGTCCCATCCTAAATCCTGACCCCTTCCAAGTGCTATATAGTCGTAATGGCTTGGCACTTTCCCCCTGATAGTTCTCTCACTCTCTCCTTGGGCCCTCCCCAAGCCCCATCACACGGACCCTACCTGTCAGTGTCCTCTGGATATAGTGCCATGATTGGCACTATATCAATTGTTAACATTAACATCCCTCCCTTGCTTAGAGCAAGCAAGCAAGCCGAACACAAATTAGGGCCGCCACCATCACCACCTCTGCAATTATCGGCATTATCTCTACTCATCATTACTACACTTAGTAATGATGAGTAGACGCTCTGCAGTGCTCACCATCTCTGCAACCATCGTCACTACACTCACCACCACTATCCTGAGGACGGGTTTGTTGCTCAGTATATGCTGTGGATATACTGTTAGTGGAAATTTGTCTCGAGGCTTCCCGAAATGAGTCCTCAGGATTCCTGAAATTTGCAGGCGATGAGTCACAATAACGTGGCTAAAGTGTGTTGACCAGACCACACACTAGAAGGTGAAGGGACGACGACGTTTCGGTCCGTCCTGGACAATCGACTTGAGAATGGTCCAGGAAAAAAACGGACCGAAACGTCGTCGTCCCTTCACCTTCCTGAAATTTGTCCTCGCGATTCCTGAAAATCAGTAAGTACCCCTGTTCCATAATCTTTAATCATAATTAATTTGCCATAAATTATGGATAATTCTAGATAACAGGATGGACCAGGATTAATTTAAAGTGTCATTCAATAAACTCACTTTAGTTGTGATCTGAAAATTTCTCTCTATATATCATTTATGTATTGATTCACTTGTCTGTTTAAGATTATGTCTAGCAGATGGTAGTAAATAATCTCAGTTTAATTCACTCTTCTTTGATAAATTAGTCAATTATTCTTCCCCAGTGATTGTACGTTTATCAGTGCTAATGAAGGGAGGTAAATGTATTTAGTATTACGAAACTATTAATGAAACCTAGGATCTCTAATATATATAAAAACAACGTGAGCATAAGTAGGTAAGTAAGTGCTTAAGTGAGTAGTCTAAGTGTTTGGCCTGTGGATGATAAGTGAGTAGGGTTGGTGTATTGATGAGACGCCCGTGCCAAGATTCACTGACTTTGAACACACTTAACATAAGAAATTGTTAAAAGTAAAGTACTTAAAAAGAAAGTTCTTAGACTACCACGAACCACCACCACCACTACCACAGCTAGCAACAGTGATATCACTACAACCGATAATTATATCCACTCATACGCAAGCGCGTGCACTTGCACAGGCCAATCCACAAACAAGAGATTGATTGATCAAGATTAAACTACCCAAGAGATGACACTGCATAAATAACCCGTGAACAGACTCGGAAATATTCAGTGACATTTCACAACGAATAATAACGAAACTCACAGACAGGTTGAAGGTGGGAGGGGGCAGCTGCGGGTTACTACATCAGTCGGGAACACACACAGCACCGCTCCTGTGCCAGGTAAGTCCACTACGGGGCTCACCATAGCCCGTGCCCGTGCTACTTGGAACTTGTTCCGAGTAGCTGAATCTATAACAACAACAACAATACATCAGTCATTGGGCATGTATTCACTGACAAGGCTTACAATCATTTAACATAATCCCTTTACTGTTTCCCAATCCTATCCTGTTGGCAGAGAGGATAATAATGGGTCACATAATGGGATTTAGGGGGAACTGGATTCCCAGGATTTTGTATCTTCACCTTAAAGATCACGCCAACTGTTGCTGTGATATGTTGATATCATCTCACGATGGGTAAAGCCACAGTAACGAGGCAGGGGCCGTAACAACCACTGTTCCTACACTTCAGAAATGAGAGCAGTGACATTTGGGTCCATTCATTGACGACTCATATCGGGCCAAATGATAATGGTCTGTATTTTCCAGATTTCACTGGGTATATGTAGGTGCGTGATTAAGTGTGTGTATATGTTAACTATATGTTAAATACGTCTTACCATAAAGCTTTTCCTACTTATAATGTTTAATATTAACTAAACATCGCAGTAAGATCGAAGTGTTAAGGTGTGTTAATGTTAGTTAATATTATAGATTAGTGCCTCCTTAATAGATAAGCCTACTCATCAATGTTATCTAAAACAGGTGAGTGGGAAGAGGGTTGACTGGTGGTGTTATCACCATGTGGGGGGGTGTGATCA
>WNGS01003388.1:15630459-15645459 GCA_020271785.1 Procambarus virginalis | reverse complement strand
GTCTCTCGTCTCCCACCTACAGCATCTAGGTGGATGCTGTAGGTGGATAGGATAACTTATCTGTGGGATAAGATAGGATAACTGTAGGATAACTGCTGCTGTAGGATAACCTTTTACAGATTAAACCTGTAGCACAGTAGTCTACGACCTCGTCTCACAATCAAAGAACCCGGGTTCAGTCACCGGGCAGGACAGGGACGATTAGGCACGTTTCCTTTCACCTGATGCCTCTGTTTACCTAGCAGTTAATAGATACCCGGGAGTTAGGCAACTGTTGTGGGTTGCATCCTGGGAAAGGTCAGTATTGGTGCCCCATGTGTGATTGATGAAGATTAAGCCACCCAAGAGGTGGCACGGGCATGAATAGCCCGTAATGCCCTGGGGTGGGCACCGCTACTTGATACCCGAGGAATATCAATTAGATGTTCACAGCCTTAGAGCACAAGATATTCTGAGGTGGTAACTCGATACCCTCTAAGTATACAGGCATCCTGTCCCCAACAACTTCAATTATAGTAAACGATTTTACTATATTTATATAACTTTAGATTTAGGAAAGACCTGGGTAAATACTGGTTTTGAAACATGGTTCTTAATTTCATGGACCAGATTACCGGCCAACATAACAGACGCAGTGTCACTTGAGTGTTTCAAGCGTAGGTTAGACATATATATATGACTGAGTTCAGGTGGCTATACAGAGGAGCTGCCTCGTATGGGCCAAAAATTCTTTTTGCAGTTTCCATAATTCCTGTATTCTTATGCTTCTCGGTGCCGGTCAGCTGATGATACTCTCCTACTGATAGACTTCATAGCAGCCAGGCAGAGGCTTGGCCTGCTATGAAGCACATTCTCAAGTCGCACAATCGACTTGAGAATGGTCCAGGACGGACCGAAACGTCCTCGTCCCTTCACCTTCTAGTGTGTGGTCTGGTCAACAGAGGCTTGAGGCCCGCGCAGGAATATCGCTGAACAAAATAATCGAAAAAAATAATGTTTCTGCTATTAGTTTCTCTATGTTTAGCATTATTACTGTCACTATTTATTCACGAAAGATGGAATTGCATGTTCACGAAAGGAGGAATTATTCATGACGGATGGAATTATTTACGAAAGGTGAAATTTTTAGCCGTCCAATTTTGAATCATCGCGTAATTGACACTTTTAATCTGTTCAAGAACATTAACATCTGGATTAACATAATTTAGCTTTAACAACCTACTCGCTAAACCATCCACTGGAAGAGAGACACTCAGACTTGACTTGATGAGTAAGTTGATGCCCTGAAGAGAGGAGCAACTACCAAAGGGACTCATCATTGACGTCACCCCCCTCTTCAGAGACAGGATCAGCTCGAACTGCTAGTTACGATGTATCGGGGACATCAATGCATGCTCTCACTCTCTGTCATCAACGTGATCTCCCATATAATGTATTCATGTAAATCAATGTTAACAATCTCTGTGATTGACGTGTAAATATTATACACATGTACTTGAAGCCCCCTTTTATATATATATATATATATATATATATATATATATATATATATATATATATATATATATATATATATATATTGACGGTAAAGTAGTGGAGTATGGTGTTCGGCAGTCCTCCAATGGCAGTTGTCACTGCCTGGCCACATATAACAAAAAAAAGAATGACTGCTTGCTTGATAGTCTGTGGTAAGGTAAGGGAAGATACACTAAACACAAATACGAACAATGAAATTTAATTACTCTAGAAAACAAATTTAAATAAGACAATTCCTTGGCTTGGCAAAGTGAATAGATAACAAGTGAAAAAGAACTAACATAAAAATGAATTAATGTATTACGTTAACAATAAGACAAAAAATGAAATACAAGTGAAATATAAAATGGTGCTGGAATATTAGCGCAAGCTAAGAACCGTACTTGATACCCGAGGAATATCAATTAGATGTCACAGCCTTAGAGCACAAGATATTCTGAGGTGGTAGAGCTCGCTGACTCCAACGTTGACTTGACGGCGTGCGTGAGTGGTGGAGAGCTGGAGTGGCGAGACCCGAACAGCCAATGAGAATACGGGCAGACCCACACTGGTAGTTGGCTAATTGTAGTGCAGGTGACGAGCTGGCGTGAGGAGTGTGAGGGGGGGAGGAGGGTGCAGGTGTGTGTGGCTGTCTTGATATACGTTTTGCTACTGTAGAACGTATCTTGAATGTCGAGTTTGGAACGTGACGATAGCAGGAAAGAGCAGGCTAAATCTCTTGAAAGAGATTATCGTCACATATATATATATATATATATATATATATATATATATATATATATTATATATATATTATATATATATATATATATATATCTGTATATGACGACTGAAAACTCACACCCCAGAAGTGACTCGAACCCTTACTGCAGGAGCCTCTGCAATCTGGCGTACAGGACACCTTAACCACTAGACCAACACAACCGGACAAAGAGAATGATAGCCAGGCTATTTCCATCCCCCCCTGGCACTCGGTTGGTAATCTTGGGCATGGTATTTTATCAAATCACCTCATTCTTTGGGGCACACGTGAGAAATACAATGCTCCCTGAGTTAATAAGCACCAAGACTGACCAATCCTTATAGACGATCATGGTGCGGTGGACACGGTACTGATGTACGTTTAGGGGTGATCCTGGACGGCATGGGTTCGAATCCTGGCGGGTCAAAGAGTTCTTAGTGATATATGGCTTGCGCGTTCATGCAGCTTTCTCACACATGTTAGACTCGTGCAGCCCGTGTATGCGCCAGAATTTGATGAAAAAACTGTACCCAAATGGATCCATGAGTGTCGTCGGGGGTTGATCAGTCAGGGAGCTTAGTTACATATATATATATATATTATATATATATATATATATATATATATATATATATATATATATATATTTTTTTCTGCACCTATTGTTATTTCTTCATCTAGAAATTAGTGACTTTAGGTATTGTATGTACTAGCTTTATCTATAAATCCAACATTATGTTTGTAACTCATCATCTGTGTATGTACGTTTACCTGAATAAAAATTTGAATTTAAAATTGAATTTGAATGTGTCAGAGGCCGGTGGGTTTGGCGCCGCCGTGAGAGACGCGCGATATTTATCTGGAGCGAAAAAAAAAAAAAAAAACATGCCAATGTCAGTCTCATGATAAGATAATGTTAAGGGTTTCATTGTTGTGATTTACATCTTTATTATCTATTGAGAAAGTCCATGTACTTTCATTTGCATAAGTGCTTGTCTCTGGAATTACCTTCGGCTAGTCATCAGATAGTTGTTTCATTTATAATTATTATTATTGGAGAAGGTTACTACAATACCGTAGTGTTTGAATGAAGGTGTAGAAAGGACTCAATACCTGTGTGTGAGTGTATTATGAAACCCAATTATTGTATATCAATCTCTCACAAGTCGAGCCTGACCTCGGGCCGGGTTTGGGGAGTAGAAGAACTCCCAGAACCCCATCAACCAGGTATCAACCAGGTATCAACCAGGTATATGCCTACACCCTTTTTCATGGTGGTTTAAGCAGTGTAAACACTGTTTAAAGTCCTTAATAAGGACGTTGGTTCATCCGAAAATTTGGTTTAATAATACACTCACACAAGCATTGGGTCTTTTCTTCACCTTCATTATTATTATTATTATTATTAAAACTTTAAGAGATGTGTACTTCCTATTACAACATCCATAGCAGCCCACGTCACAGCTCTCATTGGTCATTAAACGAGGGAAGGGGGAGCATCTAAGATCTAAGTTATATAAGCAGCTTAGGATAGAAATATAGTAGCTTAGGATAGAAATATAGTAGCTTAGAATAGAAATAGCCTAAGCTACTCTATTCCTTTGAGATGTATTTCTTTCTTGTCTCAATAAACATACTTGAACTTGGCCATTAAACCTGGTCAATAATCTGTAAGAAAAGCACATTGATAAAAACTGAATATCCCCCCCCCCCAAAAAAAAAGAACCAATCCTGGCATTTCGAAAAACGAAGAAAAAAAATAAAAATAAAATTCAGAATCCTCTAGGAACCCTGTACAGGATTCAGTTCAATCCTCGAGTTGCAATGCTTTTTTGACCATGTCGCGATGTAGTGGCTTAGAGACTTTTCCTTGAATTACCTAGTGCATGGGTTCGAATCTTCCTGATGGCGCTAACTGATTTTCTCAATAATAATAATAATAATACCAGCAATAGCATATTTTCCCATTATATTCCAATTTAAAACAGAATTAAATAGACAATAATGCGTTTCTTCATTATGTTTACTTGAAAAAAGCATAAATATAAAATATTTAAATTCTGTGACCTCTGGAGGTCACCAATGTATGGTGGAGGAGACGACCCACTCCTCCTCCTCCTCGAGGCTAAGACGCCACTCTCGTATCAGACCGTTCCCAACGTCCAGAAACTGTCGTACTAAAGTGCCCCCTTATCCTAACCCTACCAGAGGACCCACAACAGAAAACGGGACAGTGTGTCACTTTCACCAGCTGCTACCATTTTCTAGTACGAAAGTTTAATTGACCTTAGGTAAAGTATACGTTACAATGCGACGTTCTATGAAGAGAACAGGTTAACCTGCCATGGACAAGGTTGAACTACTGACCCCTCTTTAGCATGCAGCTCCACAACAACTAACTCCATATTAACTACTAAGGCATTAGGTGAAAGGAAACATGTCATTTAACACATAGAGATATATGTATAACGTCTATCTTGAGATGATTTCGGGGCTTTAGTGTCCTCGCGGCCCGGTCCTCGACCAGGCCTCCATCCCCCAGGAAGCAGCCCGTGACAGCTGACTAACACCCAGGTACCTATTTTACTGCTAGGTAACAGGGGCATAGGGTGAAAGAAACTCTGCCCATTGTTTCTCGCCGGCGCCTGGGATCGAACCCAGGATCACAAGCCCAGCGTGCTGTCCGCTCAGCCGACCGGCTCCCACGTCAGCAAGCTAATGCGTACAAATAGTCTCAAGGTCAAGCAAGATAAGGGAGATGTGCTACTCTCAACATTATCAGATAAGGTGAGAGGGGAAAAATGGGCTGATGACAACACATAAGCATCGTGCATCTGAAGCCGTGATAACTGAACTCTTGTCTATGCACGTGGTTTTAACCGAAATATCCATTCTACCAAAAGCAAACTGATGTCCAAGTTAATATGCTATATCTCCGACAGACCACTGGAACTTTATCTACCTCAGTGCAGCTACAAATCAAATAAGATTTCAACTAAGATTCAACATAGCAGAAGTTGTTCAACACATTGGGCAGGTTGCAGAATCTATCGTATCGGTGCAGATTTCACACATATCTGAAGGTTTGTTCAGTTCTATCAATATTATTCGTTCTAATGGGGGAAATATTAACTCTCCGAGGTCTTGTAACGATGTTGTTAGCTTGGAGGCCTGGGAACAGATTCACGAAGCAGTTACGCAAGCACTTACGAACGTGTACACCTTTCCTCAATCTTTGACGGCTTTGGTTACATTTATTAAACAGTTTACAAGCACGAAAACTTGCCAATCAACTGTTGTTATTGTTATAAACAGCCTCCTGGTGCTTCGGAGCTCATTAGCTGTTTAATAATTGTAAACAAAGCCGCTAAAGATTGAGAAAAGATGTACAGGTTCGCAAGTGCTTGCGTAACTGCTTCGTGAATCTGGCCCCTGGTCGACGACCGGGCCGCGGGGACGCTAAGCCCCGGGAGCACCTGAAGGTAACCTCAAGGTTGGAGGACATCCGTGCTGCCTGGGATCCACTCCTTACCCACTGTCATATGACCAGAAGCCGAGAAAGAGGTTCTCCGTGTGTCATCCATCCGTTTACTGGCTTTAACCTGATTGACCAAGTGACACACATCATCCACAGCGAACCTTGTGTGCCCAGCGTCCTGAACAACTGAAAGAGCCTAATTAGGCCCGTGATTAATTAATGTTGACGAAGAAATCAATTATTGATCCACTTTGATTTATCAGATGTAAAGGTATGACAATGTTGACTAATATAAAATTGGGTCATGGTTAATTTACGTTTGTATTGCCAACGTGGCTAATTAGTAGTATATATCTCAGAAATACTTTTTCTTTTCATTTTGGAAACGACTAAAATGTAAAATTTTACTGACATTTGTGGTAATATATGGCACCAAAGCTGTTGTTCAATGTTCACATTACTATACCCGTCCACACTTACTAGTTTACAATATTTATGAATTTACAATGTACAGAGACCTTTGTTGGCTAAAATACAGCCAATCAAAGTTAAATTCAACACATGGCTCTATTGAAAGAGAAAAGTGATACTTGGCAACCTTTACCCTTTTCCCGCCATAATGACAATCATCAGCTGACGCACCCAGGAGGTAAACACGTGATCACATGCGCCTGTATTTTAACACTGATCCAGCGATACTACTACTCTCACCAAATGTAACAGTTATGAAAAGATTCACACACACACACACACGTTACATAAATACCCTTGAGATTGTTTAAACGCAGTAATAGTGGAAACAGCTGGGTGAGGAAAGATCAGGTGGCTGACGCGCATGCGTGACATGTGCAGTGTTGCCGCGGAAGTTTCCGCTGATTATCCCAGCAGACTTGGGGACCCCGGACCCACAGTCTCTCTTTGTTTCCCCTTCTCATGCGCCTCTTATCAATTTTCACCTCTCCTTCTCGCCCATTTTTTTTTTATTTGTTTCATGATACTTGGAGAGGAAAGGGAATGAGCGGGAAGACGGTAGTGTTGCCGGCGAGAGGGAGATAGTGTAACACACAACTTGGAGATGTTGGCAGTGGTAAGGCCCGGCGCGCACAGTGTGGTGGGGGCTAACCCCTCCCTCCCTCCCTCACTCCATCCCCTCAGTCTCTCTCCCCTCTACTGTTTCCTCCCCCCACCCCATTCACAGTATATACTCTCTCCCCTCCCTTCACAGTCTGCTCCCCTTCCTTTCACAGTGTTTCTCCTCTTCTTCGCAGTCTGTTTCTCCTCCCCCCTCTAACATTCTATTTACTCTCCTCTCACAGTTTGCTCATTCTTCCCTCAGTTTGTCTCCCCTTCCTTCACAGTATGTCTCCCTTCCCCACTCAAAGTATCTACCCTTCCCCCTCTTGCCCCAGTGGAGCAGTTTTTTTTTATTATTATTTTCTACCACAGACGTGGCCACACATTTACAATGCTAACCAGCATATATACATTTTCTTCTGTCCTCCATGGACAAGGTTAGAGATCAGTTAAACATATAGTTCAGGGATTTATTGAACAATCAACCACAGAAGGTGATTCGGTACTTTTAAAATGCTAAGCTACCTACATTAGCTAACGTAGCTAACCTACGTCAGGCTGCGAGCAGCCGCGTCCAACAGCCTGGTTGATCTGTCCAGCAACAGGAGGCCTGGTCGATGACCGGCCGCGGGGACGATAAGCCCCGGAAGCACCTCAAGGTATCCTCAAGGTAAGGTACATAAGTAAATACATGGATACACAGATTTACGTATGCCCTACATAAAGTGATCGAAGTGTCATTAATGTGCATTTACAAAGGTGAAATGCAATTCTGATCAGCTTCCATATGTACTTTATACACAACATATACATACACACACACACACACACATATATACGTACATATACATATATACATGCATATATACACACATATGCATTCACATACATTTGTCTCTTTTACTCTGACAGGGTGAGATAGCTGACAGAGAAACAAGTGTGCAAATAAGCACTTAATCACTAATGCTGCGGGATCTCGCCGGAGCGCCGCTCCAGCACCTCCTCAAGTGCATGATGGAATAGGGGGAAAGGGAGAGAGGACAAAGGGAAAGGGAGATAATGGCTTGTGGGTGATGGTTAATCGTGGCAAGAAAATATTATTTTCTTGCCACAAGCGACTTGAGAATGGTCCAGGACGGACCGAAACGTCGTCGTCCCTTCAACTTCTAGTGTGTGGTCTGGTCAACAAGAAAATATTATTATTATATCACTAATAAGTTATTAATTTTATGATATTTCTTCGTACTCTGATAACTTTAGCTTACTGGAACTACAAAAGCAAAATGGTGTTGACATCGGAATGGGGCGGCAGTCTCGCATTAGTGCCACAGAGATAATTAATCACACAACCATTAATATGAAAAAGAAAATTTGCCAGCATATCAAGCAGATAAATGACAACATTCGTGTTCTCATTGATGAATCAACAAGCCTGAGCATTAAAACAACTTTGATAGTGTACTTGAAATGCGAAAGTATTAAGAAAGGTAATCCCCATTTCATGTTCTTAGATCTAATTAAGCTACCTGATCAGAGAGCAGCAACTATGGCTAGGAATCTAATGAGCTGTTTCAGTTATCATGGGTTTGATGACTTATATTTGAAACAGAACCCTGTAGCATTTGCTAGTGATGGGGCAAGTGTCAAGTTCGGTGTCAAATCTGACGTTGCAACACTTCTCAAGGAACATTGCCCTGATATAATAGTCTGCCACTGCTTTAATCACAGATTAGAACCTACAGTAGGTGATTCAGCGAGAGAAGTTGATGGAATAAATCATTTTCAAGCATTTATGGACAAATTATTCTCAGTTTACTGTAAATCATCTCAAAATCAAAAGGAACTATCTTAATGTGCCTCTCAAGTTGAAAAACAGATTTCCAAAATAGGCCGTGTTCTGGGCCCCGGGTGGGTGGTCATCTTTCCTTTCGAACAGTTTCAGCAGTGTGGAAAAATTATGAAGCACTTTGTTTTCATTTTAAAAAGCAGTGAAAGATGAAACAAGATTTGGAAGTGATAGAAAACCATTTACCAGACCACACACTAGAAGGTGAAGGGACGACGACGTTTCGGTCCGTCCTGGACCATTCTCAAGTCGATTGTGAGAATGGTCCAGGACGGACTTGAGAATGGTCCAGGACGGACTTGAGAATGGTCCAGGACGGACCGAAACGTTGTCGTCCCTTCACCTTCTAGTGTGTGGTCTGGTCAACATACTTTAGCCACGTTATTGTGACTCATCGCCTGCTGATAGAAAACCCTATGAAGATATGTTGAAAAAGCAAATTTCAGAACAGTTTCTATTGGATTAAGCTCTAATGTATGACACGTTGCATGAACTTGTCTGTGTGCCTACAGAAACGCACTATTTCCATTGCGTATGATGACAACGGAGCATAAGGTCATTGCATGGACTGAAAGAGAAACCTGGCACTAGAGCTTTAGAAGCTCAAAAGGCAGTTGAAAAAGATGAAATTTGGAAGAATTACCATAACAAGCAACAAGAAAATTGTCTTCATTAATTATCAACAGTTTCTTACTAGTCTTGTGCACAATTTGCAGCACCGTATATGTTCCTGACAACATCCATGAAAGGCTCCCAAACTTCTGAACCTCGAAGTATATATGTATCACTGCTAAGTGAAATGTGTCCATGAAAGAGACTATTGGCCTGATGAAATAGCACCTAATTACGAAGAAGCTGAAATATTATCTCTCTGTAAGAGAGATAATATTTCAGCTTTCTTCTTACTCTGCACTAAATGCCTTTAGAGACTGTGTGGAGGATCGTGGACGCCGCATCCCGCCAAGATTTACACCCATTACTGAGCTGTTTACAGGTTATTCCTATTAATACTGCTGAGTGTGAGAGGGGATTCACTCACATGAACCTGATAATAACAACAATACGCTCAAGAATGATCATAAATTATGTATCCGCATTTATGTTTGTTAAACTATATGACTTCCTTCAGTTCAATGGAATCCTGAGCCATATGACCCATCGTGGCTGTGGCACCACGGGTCGGCAGATAATGTGGAAATGAAGAAAAAGCACGCATTGAAAATTATGCCTCTTCAACGCAAGTAGAACTAACTCCCATTGTTATGGCGTTAAGATCCATGGAACGAAACACTAATGGTGCAGTGATCTGCACTGATTCAAAAGCAGTACTTCAAGATCTTAGTAAAAATCGGGCAGAAAATCTTGCGATAGTCGCTGAAATCAAGAGAGCTGTGAGAGGTCTAACCAGAGAAGAGTCGTCAAATTCCCGTGGATCCCCACCTATGTTGGAATCTGTGGGAATGAACGAGCAGATGTGCTGGCTGCTGAAAGCGCTGAATGAAACCATGTTGAAAACTTCATACCCAAGACTTCTGCAAATTAGAGGTATTATCAGGCAACATCACCGTGACAAGGTTACTGAGGAAAGGAGGATAGAAGCACAAGTGAATCAGTACGCTGGTACAATATGGTTGCAGCTAGAAATCCCAATCCCGCGGGAGGGAATCAGTAATAGCAAGTGCAGACGACGAGTCCCATTAACGTGGCTTAATTTATAAAGACCAGACCACCCACCAGCAAATGAGGCGACGACGACGTTTCGGTCCGTCCTGAATCATTAATTCTAATCATCCTATTGATTGGTCTTCTTCTAAAATCATCTTTCCTGCCTCTACTCTTCACAGACGCCGTCTTGTTGACTCTGCTCTGATACATAACCTACTCAACATGAACCTAAGCCCTGGCTTTGTTGCTGTTGACTCTTCCCACTCACAGTATATACTCAAATGTTCTAAACTTTCTAACAAACATGACCTAACATAAGCCTTCCCTTCCCTTTCTCCTCTTTTCTGTTCTTTTACGGTCCCATTCTTACACCTATTATTACCCCCTTACACCCGATTATTACACCTATCCCATCTGCACGTTGTTGTTGTTGCTTCAGATTCAGCTACTGGGAACAAAAAGTTTCAAGTAGCACGGGCTATGGTGAGCCCGTTGTGGACTTACCTGGCACAGGAGCGGGGCTGTATGTGGCCCTCATACGTACCTTTCGCCTTGCTCTTACCTTCCTCAAAGATTTCCTCCTCCTCTCCTCTCCCTCTTGCCTTACTTAATGCCCGTGCCTCGCTCGTCTCTCTCTCAGCCCTGCTCCTGTGCTAGGTAAGTCCACTTCGGGCTCACCATAGCTCGTGCTACTTGGAAATTTTTGTTACGAGTAGCTGAATCTAAACCAACATCAACAACAGCCTCGTCTCATCACAATTGACTTGAGAAGAAGTCAATTGTGAAGTCAATTGGTCCAGAAGTGTCGTCGTCTCCTCATTTTCTGGTGTGAGATGTAGTCATCAGTAATAGCAAAAATCCGTTTTGGATTCAAATATCCATGGAGACTCTTTGGTGAGTGACAGACACCGGCTTGACCATTACCTGAGAGAGTGTGAACATCTAAGAGTCATTAGAAATATGTGTAGAATAATAACCCCACATTCAGTTAGGAAAATACTATTGGTGAAATTTAGATACAGTTCTTAAAAGGTTCACTCACTTTGCGCCCGCAAGATAACGTAAGATTTTTAGGGTTGACAAATGTTAATCTTCTTGTTTGATAAGCTGTTCACTTGAAACAGTTAAGCAAGTCTCAGTTATGGGTACAAGTGACAGGATGAACAAACCAGCGGGTTTTCTTCCTATTGGGGAGTGTTGTGCATGCTGCTATGGCGGTGTGTCCACTCACAGGATGAGTGGCGCTGCCCAATACTGTCCACATGGCGGTGTGTCCACTCACAGGATGAGTGGCGCTGCCCAATACTGTCACTATGGCGGTGTGTCCACTCACAGGATGAGTGGCGCTGCCCAATAAACTCGCCCCTCGGGGCAAAATTCAATTAAAAAAACAGAACAAGAGTTGCTTTAGACCCCGAAAACATCTCACACCTGACCCTTTGTGGAAACTGCTGTGAAACTTCTCACTGGTTGTATTTTGTGAGCCTAAGGTTTCAACTTCATAAATTGATAAATACATGATTGATGTTTTTTCATTATTTATTTGATAAGTATATTTATGATAATTAAAGAGTATAAACACGAAATACTTAATCGTGTGACATATTTAGAAACAGGATAGGAAATGACAGGCTTTTGTCAAGCCCATCAGAGCTCTGGCACATATAAAAAGATTCAGCTAATCTTGGCACTGCCTCCCCTACGCCCCACCTCTCACAGTGTCAACCCTCCTCACAGTTTATCTACTCTATTCTTCCCTGCTTCACTACTGTGTTTATCTCTAGACTACTTGACCCCGTTATTTTGACAACGAGGGAATTCCAATTCTATATCTCCAATTGTCACTAAAATTATCTGTGCACTTTAGTCTGCTTGTCTGCCCCCCCCCCCCCCTCTCTCTCTCTCTCTCGCTCTCGCTCTCTCTCTCTTCTCTCTCTCCTCTCTCTCTCTCTCTCTCTCTCTCTCTCTCTGTCTCTGTCTCTGTCTCTGTCTCTGTCTGTCTCTGTCTCTGTCTCTGTCTCTCTGGGAAAACTGAAACAGGAAAAAAAAACATGTGCAGAATGTCATATTAGTTTCAGATTGAAAAATATTCTTGTGAAATAGAATTCAATTTCATTATTATAACACCCCATACCCATCCCGTGGGCGATGGTGGACTGGGTACAGAGGCACATAATGGGTTCAGGAACTGAACCCCATAGTTCGTTTAGCTAAGCAAGTGACAATATTTTGAAGCTAAACGGAACTGTTAATGTTACATACACAAGTACATATATAAATACAATCATTTACAAAAATAAATATACATATCAGTAATTTTTTTTTTATCACAAGTGATTCAACAAGAGGCTCACAACAGTCACAATACAAGGCACTTATGGTGAGTCACGCAGTTACTCACCCACCCAACTGGGCGGCAGCTTACAGTCATGTGTTCCACACACACCAAACTGGGCGGCAGCTTTACAGTCATGTGCTCCACACCCACCAACTAGGCGGCAGCTTTACAGTCATGTGCTCCACACCCGCCCAACTGGGCGGCAGCTTTACAGTCATGTGCTCCACACCCACCCAACTGGGCGGCAGCTTTACAGTCATGTGCACACACCACCCAACTGGGCGGCAGCTTTACAGTCACGTGCTCCACACCACCCAACTGGGCGGCAGCTTTACAGTCACGTGCAGGCTGCACCTATAGTAAGCAAATTTGGGAATACTTGGCTAAGATTCGCGGCAGTACATCATTATAAATGAAGTACTTACTCATTTCTTGGACTCCATTGATACTGGCTTGTCTTCAGCTAAACTTGCCAACTTAAGGTTACAAATGCTGTGCAATGCTGTACACTGTGCAAATTGTGTTGCCCTTATCCCAGGCCGCAGTACCCTCGTGTTGGGCATTCTGGGATCAGTAATGCCATTTAATTATTGAAGCCATTGGTCCTGGCTTCCCCAACCGCTGAGATGACCCATCACTGCTGCTCCCATTGATGTCAGTGGAACTCATAGTCCACCCAATCAGGTGTCGAGTTGAGGTTGTAACTGCATTATGATTGGTGTTGCATGTGGAAGTTCCTCCAGTAACGAGGTGCGAGGAATGGACTCGGCAGTCTCGCCCCAGCTCTGTAAAGGCATTCTTGGGAAGAGCTTTCAGCAGGAACGACGTGGATCCCCTTGAGCTCCTGACGCGGCTCTTACAAGCTACAGCTACGAACTCCAGAAACTGGATTAGTTGTGATGGGCTCCCACGAGGGTAGAGACGCGCCCAACTCCCAGATGCTTGATGGAAGTGAGAATGTGGTGTGCGGGTTACTTTGTCCAGTAAGTAAATCGTTTTGTTGCGTACATTCTCGTACAACACACTCATTTCATGGCGCTTAATTAAGTGCGTCCACTGTGAGTCGGGTGGTGTTCTTGATTCAATTTCGGTACAGCCGTCAAGCAAGCAGCCCGTTCTCCTAAGGTTTCCAACGTCAAGGAAACGGTCAAATAAAGTGTCCTCTCTAACCTACCAGAGGACCCAAAACAGAAAACGGGACAGTACAACACTTTTGCCAGCCCCCCCCCCCCCACGAAGTGCTGCTGGTCCTTTCCGAACACTTGTTCGCCATTATTTTCCAACACATGTCAGTTTACAATTTAACAATTTACTCCCGATCACCACATGAGCTCCTCCTGTTGTCCTTTGAATACGCCAGGGATGTCAAGCAGCCGGTATTAGTGGATATTGTTATTTAGATTCATCTACTCGGAACAAAAAGTTCCAAGTAGCACGGGCTATGGTGATCCCGTAGTGGACTTACTTGGCACAGGAGCGAAGGCTGTAAGTGTGGAGCGTGTGTGTTCAGTGTTGAGCCAGGGGGACCCTCCTTTAGCTTGATGGGGCTGTAAGTTGGAGCGTGTGTGTTCAGTGTTGAGCCAGGGGGACCCTCCTTTAGCTTTGATGGGGCTGTAAGTGTGGAGCGTGTGTGTTCAGTGTTAGCCAGGGGGACCCTCCTTTAGCTTTGATGGGGCTGTAGGTGTGGAGCGTGTGTGTTCAGTGTTAAGCCAGGGGGACCCTCCTTTAGCTTTGATGGGGCTGTAAGTGTGGAGCGTGTGTGTTCGTGTTAAGCCAGGGGGACCCTCCTTTAGCTTTGATGGGGCTGTAGGTGTGGAGCGTGTGTGTGTTCAGTGTTAAGCCAGGGGACCCTCCTTTAGCTTTGATGTCCATAGAGCTTGGAGAGGATGTGGGAGGAAGATGGATGGGGAGGTGAAATTCAGGACCTCCTGTTGGAGTACCGTCAGGGGACGGGTTCTGCGATAATATGTCCTCATACGGTGCTCAGTAAGGACAATTACTCCTTAACTATGTGTAAATTTATGTGTTTTTATGCTTAAGCAATTCTTAAATAAAAGTCACACATGGGGTATCAGTGAACCCCTTTGTCAAGAAGCTGTGAGTGTCAGTAAGGTTTGTTCCATGTATTTCAACATGTATATTTGGGTGTCAGTAGATGAATACTGCATAATATTCACCCATTCACACATAGATACTTGTGTACATGTTTTGGTGTTCGGTTATTTTTTTTGATTTTGGAATTATGTATTGTGTTCTTGGGTTCCATGGAGTAGACCCCAATCTCTTGGGCCACCAGCTGGGGGAAGCAGGGCGACTCATCT
>WNGS01003388.1:15538436-15551612 GCA_020271785.1 Procambarus virginalis | reverse complement strand
CACAATTACCTTTACGTAAACTCCATCATTATGGAATCCGAGGCCATGCACTGGACTATATCCAATCCTATCTTAGTGATAGACACCAATGTGTAGCCATCAATAATATAACCTCTCCCACTCTACCAATAACCGTTGGAGTGCCACAGGGCAGCATCTTGGGACCTCTCCTATTTCTTATATACATCAATGATCTGCCTAATGTCTCTAACATTCTGAAACCTATTTTGTTTGCTGATGATACTACCCTCATCTACTCTAACCCCAACCCACATACACTAAATAATGTTGTTAATAATGAACTAAAAAAAGTCCACTTATGGATGTCAACCAACAAACTAACACTTAACACAGAAAAGACCTACTACATCTTATTTGGAAGCAAATCTACAAATGCAATTCAGCTTCAGATAGACAATGTAAACATTAGCAATAAAAATGATGGAAAGTTTCTCGGCCTATTCCTAGACAAGAGACTCAACTTCAGTACCCACATACAACATAACTAAGAAAGTCTCTAAAACAGTTGGTATACTCTCCAAAATCAGATATTATGTACCTAACTCTGCTCTCATCTCTATATTATGCACTAATCTATCCCTATCTTAACTATGGTATCTGTGCATGGGGTTCAACCACTGCAAACCACCTCAAGTCCATCATCACCCAGCAAAAATCTGCTATCAGAATAATAACAAATTCTGCTTTCAGACAACACTCAGCCCCTTGTTTAACTCCCTAAACATGCTAAACATAATCTCACTCCACAAATTCTCTTGTGTCAACTACATTTACAAAACCCTGTTCTTAAATGCAAATCCTGCTCTGAAACTCTCCCTGGACAGATGTAATAGGACCCATTATCACCACACCAGAAATAAATATCTCTTTGATATCCCCAGAGTTAAACTTAATCTGTGTAAACACTCTATGCAAATAAAGGGACCCAGTCTATGGAACTCACTCCCTATTGAATTGAAAAGCTGTCCAACTTTTGCGTCATTCAAAAACAATACTAAAAAGTACCTAATTTCATCTTCATAGTTTTTTACCTTTTGCTTTAAAATTGCACTGTATCTATTGCTACCCAATCTCCCAATCTTTATGTACCCAATCTTTACCATTGTGATCATTGCTGTCTTCTTATATGTGCTATCAATCTGCTGTATGGTGTCTATTAATCTTGTTTAAATTACCAATCAAGCTGTCAATGTAATCAATCAGAGCTTTAATATACAATGTGCTTTAATATACTTACTAATCTCTCTCATCTCATTTTTTTTCTTGCAATGTATTTGTTATCATTTTATTAATTCTGCTAGAATTTACCTACTTAAAATTATCTGTTAGATTAAGGACCTGCCCGAAACGCTGCGCGTACTAGTGGCTTTACAAGATTGTAAATACTATGCTATGTATTCTCACAAACCCAATGTACCTTCTTGTATATAAATAAATAAATAAATAAATAAATTAAATAAATAATAAATAATAAATAAATAAATAAATAAATAAATAAATAAATAAATAAATAATAAATAAATAAATAAATTAAATAAATAAATAAATACTGCATGAACAAAAATATTCCCACTTTGGTAGCCTTAGTCGAAGAAATAGCTAAAGAAGATATCAAATTTATTCTCTCTCGTGACGTATTGTTTTTTACGTTGCAAATCTATGATCGATGTAAAGTTACACAGTACAAGATAATCAATTATATGTTTTTTAAATAATAATTGATAATTAACGCGTTTCCATTAGGGCGAGGAGGGCCGCTGGTGGAGCAGCGAGCCTCATTGGGTCTCTGGCTCCGTTGTGCCCTAATGGGCTCCGAACCCCGCACCGCACTACACTGTGGCGTCTACGTCACCAATGTACCAGACCTGCCTGCAGCTCAGGTGTGTTCCGTAAATCAGACTTGCCTCCAACCCAGGTGTGTACAGTGCAGTGTATCAGAGCCAGAGTTGTCTCCAGGTGTGTGTACCGTTCAGTGGACCGACTGGAAGCTGATTGTCTGACTGTTTGAAACCACTGGATCCTCAGACAATTATCTACAACATGGCATTGTGGTCGACAGGTTTGCGCGTCACGGAGCCAAAAACGGACAGTTTTGTGTGTGTGTGCGTGATTGTTAACCCAGTTACCTTTAGAACTTATATAATATATATATATATATATATATATATATATATATATATATATATATATATATATAGATATATATACATATATATATATATATATATATATATATATATATATATATATATATATATATATATATATATATATATATATATATATATATATATATATATATATATATATATATATGAATAATCTTTTGGAGCTAGCCATATTGGCAATTTTGTGAAAAGTATCTAATATTTTGTCCTCTGAAGGATTGGTGTCCCCGAGTAATTGGTACCATTGATGTATACTTCCCTAGGTGAGCCTGTAAGGTCGAGCGTCAGCTCTTAAGCCCCACTCTCTGAACCTTCAGTTGTTTAAGGCAGAGATTATTTTTCCTTAATATTATTTTCATAGAAATTAGTGTACTGTACTGTATTGCGCTTCAATTACTTCCTTCTTCTGGTTTAAATTTATTTATTACTCTTACGCCACAGGCACCTAATTGTGCTTGTGGGGCTTGAGCTTTCGTTCTTTGGTTCCGCCTCTTAACTTCCAATCTCCTGTTGTACAGGAGATTCGAAGTTTAGAGGCGGAATTTAATTAACCATCATATCTACATCTGAAGCTGTGTATGGTGTCAGCCAAGTTATCTTATAGAAGGTGACATTTGTGGGATGGTGTCAGCGATAGTTGTCAGCCAGGTTATCTTACAGGTGGTGGCGTTGGTGGGGGTGGTGTCAGCGACGGTATTGACTGTCGTGTCCTGTTTAGCCATCTGCAGTTCAGCATGTCTTCGCCTCATCAATGGCAGCAACTGGTTCACCATCATCAGCACCATGCAGGCTACAGCTGGTAAGTGTGGAAGGAGGGAGGAGAGGCCAGAAAGTTTGAGGAAGACGCGGAGAGGGAGGTCAATTATTTAATTTAAATTTTCTTATGCATGTTGGCTTGGGGACCATTCAAACTTGACGCACAAATGACGGCACATGCGGCCCAGCATGCCGAAGTAATTTGATGAAATATCTGTGCCCAAAAGTCAAGAGTGCTGTCGGGAATTGGGGTTAAGAGTCAAACGACTTAGGATAAAAACCCACACTTGTGTATTTGTGAAATTTATGTTAGGAATTTACACCAAGTCTTTCGCACTCTTCTGAGTGAATTATCAAAGTCTGAGTGTGTGATTAGGACGAGACTTAATTACGTTTCAACGTCTAATCCAATACTATTGTACAGTCTGTGGCCGAGTGTCTTACCACTGTGCCACAGAGACTGCAAAGTTGTCTCATATATACTTGTGGTAGCGTGTGTTATTAGTGAATATGCTACCAAATCTGGTCCTATATCTTGTCGCGGTGCTTAAGACCTACGAAAGTCTTAATCCTGCCTCATGGGTGTAGGTATAGTCCCTGTGGTGCGAATAAAATCCTTGTTAATGAGCCATGTAGCCTTGTAGTAGATTTTGGAACAGGTTTAAAAATCAGGGGGAAGAGATTGAAATTGGGCGCAGTTTCGAAAACTAACGTGTATAGTAACACAATCGACTTGAGAATTGTGCGGGACGAACCGAAGCGTCGTCGTCCCTTCACTTTCTAGTGTGTGGTCTGGTCAACAACGTGTATAACTTTTCTAAACATTTCTATACATATGTCCTGATGCCAGCAGATGATTCCAGTTGTCTTGTTTCAAAACAATATATCCTCTGATTTTTCTTTTAGTATATGCATTTGTATCTTCCTAAAGAACTGTTCAAGAAATAGTGATAGAAAATGCTATATAATTAGGGGGGTAAATCAAGAAAAATGCGAAACATGATGCCACGCTCCTGTGCATTAATCTTTTATCGTGCAGGATGATGCGACAAGCTCCTACATTATTTTAATAACTTATTTTTATATAAAAGTTTTAGCTTCCTATTGTAATGTTGTTAAATAATTATTCATTAATTATGATATGTCAGTTATTGTTAATTTTAGAGATTAATAATCAAAATTCAATTATGTTTTCTAGTACTAAATGTCAATTATTTTTATGTTAGTCTGAGCCTAATTCCATTAACCTAAAAAAAATGATCAACTGAAATTGGTCTCGATCCTGATTGTGTGGACCCAAAGGTGCCAATTAATGTTAGTCTCCAGCTCAAGGTTAAAAATTGCATTCAGTTTTATTTTGGTGTTAGTGTTGTATAATGACATTTATTTATAATTAAATTTTCTGCTCGGACTATGGTATAGCTTTAAAATGATGTAGGCCTATATATAAACAGGCATTCCTAACATTCATGTTTGTTTATTTAAAATAAACAGATTTCTACATTAATAATTGTGTTTAGCACGAGCACACATGAATTTTGGTTTCACTCCATGTGTAAAACACGCATACTTATCTGATAGGCCTACTCACTTTCATCGTCCCTCTCCCTATACTACTACTACCACCACCACTACCACTACTACCACCACCACTACCATCACTGCTCCTTCCAATTCAACAAATGGCGTAATTGCTATCACCACTAACATTGCCCCCCCCCCCACGCTGTTGACAGGTGTCTTGAGCTTGGCAGGAGTGGCAGCCTTCCCTGGGGCTTGGGACTCACCTCGGGTGCAGAACCTGTGCGGGGCCGACGCAGGTGTGTATTACTCCAGCAGGTGTACTGTAGGCTGGGCCACCTACATCACCCTGGCCGCCAGCATCGGTCTCCTATTCTGTACCTGCCTCTCCTCCTTTGCCGCTAAGTCGACCACCACTGAAGACGTCGCCGACGAAGTAAGCAAGGGCAACAATGTCATCTGTCTCATATAGCGAGAATCCCATACTTGCTTATTCTGAGTTTTGCGTGATTTGGTCTTAGCATTCTCATTTCTCAGGAAAAACTGACCATTACTCAATTTGGGTCATGTAAGGATATTTATTGATCGTTTTTTATCACTATGGGTGGTGAGACAGCTGTTGATGTCCATGACCTCACTTCAAGTTCCAGAGGTTGGTTTAAGGGAAAACGTTACCTAAAATCATACTAAAAGTTCTAGAGGCCTTAGGCCTCTAGAACACGTTGATAAACTGACTGACACATGAGCCGATAGTTGCTCATCCAGTTGTATTAACATTATAAGTTTGTTCCTTCAATTTCCTCTGAAATACAACTTAATATATATTTAAAGAAATACCAGTCATATACTTTCAGCAATATTGCTGTTCAGTACATGTAACAGTGTTTGGAAATGTATTATATAAAGGAATTTTTTATCGCGGTAACAATAATCACCCAGAGCTATTTAGCTTGTAATATGATTAACTTGGCTTTTTAGAGTTTAATACGAATCATATTCTGATTCAAACTTCGTGTCAATGTGTAGATAATGTATTCTTAAACATATTTGAGAAGACGTGTCTTTGTTTTTAGCTTATGGTCACACCTTGAGATAGACAGTGTTTCAAAGAGGAATTTTACTACTGTGTATTATCAGTTCAAAATAAAGTATTCCAATTTCAAGATTTATTTCACTGTCCTATGTAAATATACCTAATCTTTTCGGTACCATTTTAAACACAGACTTTTTCTACTTTTCCTATCTTGTGTGTGTCTTGTTCTATATTCAAGAAGGATTCAAATTCACACCACAGAATATCAGAACACACAATCTTACACCAACGACTGCGTAAAGGGAAGTAAAAATTTCCATTGGTAAAGATTACAATATTCTTTATCTTGCATTATAGCAAAGCATTTGATATTATTCGACATGGAAGACTGACGAGGAAAGATGAAAGTGAAGAATTAGAGTATATGGAATTAAGAACATAAGAATAGCGGAAATGCAAAAGGCCTATTGGCCCATACAAGGCAGCTTCTATGTTTACATCCACCAAAAATCATTTATATGTCTAACCTACGCAAGAAACTACACAGCCATCCCACGTCCATTATGTTACCCGGTAAAACAAGTCTTGGTGGAGAGGAAGCACATGCAGCATACAGGGGGTAAAATGAAGGTAGGAAGGTGGTTACAAGTGGAGTGCTGCAAGGCTCTGTCCTGGTACCCTTGTTGATCGTAATAAACATAGATCTTGATACTAGTGTAAACACCACTAATATATAGAGCTGTATAAACAAATTTGTAAAGCTCTAAAATAGTGCTCACTTTAATTTCAATTGATAATGGCAAGTCCAACTGCGCAATGGATCTTGAAGTAAAGAATAATGGAGTAGAATAAAGGATAACATTGATCAACAATGAAGGCAAAATAAGAATGTAACTGAATGTTGGCTGGTTCTTTATGTTGGTTGAGTTTGATATGTAATGCTTCTCTGATGTCTAAGCTCCAATTGTCATATTATTATTATCCTGACATACAACAGTGAAATAATCGTGACAGGATGAACAACCCAGCGGGTTTTCTTCCTATTGGAGAGTGGTGTACATGCTGCTATGGCGGTGTGTGTGTCCACTCACAAGATGAGTGGCGCTGCCCAATAAACTCGCCCCTCGGGGCAAAATTTAAAGTACATATCAAGCAACAGCCCGTCCTCGTAAACGAAGGCCAGACGCCATTCCATGCACCCGCCAAACCCCGTTTATAAATAAAAACGGTTTACACACGACCCACAACTGATGACGTTTGAACACTTCTTGAACAAGTGCTTCGTTGACGACTTATGTTCGAACCATAACGCTGTAAATGCTTCACCCACGTACAAATAATCACCACCAGAACCAAAACACCTAACCTAATCAATGCCTAAATTTACCTGATTTACTTGAGAGAGTATTTACCTGAGGGAGCCTCAATGAGGACATGAAGCCGGCGGCTTGTCGAAGGTCCCCCATTTGTCTTGATATACACAGTATGTACTATAATATATATATATATATATATATTAATATATATATATATATAATATATAGTATTTGAGGCGAGGCAGAGGCCGACAGGTACGGACGGCATGGCCTTATCTGCCAAGTACAGGAGGATGGCAATGCAAGACACACGGCGAGGTCAATGACATTATAAGAGAAGCCTTACCACAGCCGGCTCGTCAGCAGAGAGAGAGCCCCGCTACCTAATGTCCCGCACCTCTAATGAGCATGTCGGTCGCCCAGATGGAATCACGGTGAACCCCTGGAAGAATGGTAGACAGTTTGGTGTGGGACTACACTTGCGTCTCAACTTTAGCCAATACCTATGTTACTTCAGTGCTACTCAAGCAGGAGGAGCTGCCAATCAACCGGGACGCGGCCAAGTCAACGTAAATACAGAGACCTTGAGCACCACTACAATTTTGTCCCCATTGCCTCAGAGACACTTGGTGCCTGGGTAAAGTGCTGCTAGCTTTTTGAAGGAGTTGGGGTCTAAGCTAATCGAAACAACTAGATACCCTAGGGCTGCCAGTTTTCTTTTTCAGCGCCTTAGTGTGGCAAATCCAGAGAGAAATGCTCACTGCATCCATGGTTCCTGCCCACCATCTGAGGAGCTTGAGGAGCTATTCAACTGTGACAAGCAGCCTTGTACCCTGCATGTAATCAATAATGTAACTTTTTTTGTGTAATGACATTTTCAAATAAAATTAGATAAATATACACACATACCAAAAGAATAGGGGTGGTAGGAGAGAAAAATACAAAGTGTTCAGTGAGGATCCACAAGGTCTTCTCTGAGTACTCTTTATTTTTCTTCTCCGAGGCTATGGGTCCCTACACTTGCACCAGAGGTGGTACCCCCTTATATTAAAATATATATATATATATATATATATATATAATATAATATATATATATATATATNCACTTGTTCCAAGACACAGCTGGGATTTGCTTAACTGTCTCAAGTGTAACAGCTCCTCAAACAAGAAGATTAACACTCGTCAACCCTTAAAAGCTTACGTTATCTTGCGGGTGCAAAATGGGGAAATCTTTAAGAACAGTATCAATATTTGACAAATAGTGTTTTCCTAATTCAAACAATGTGGGTTTATATTCTACAACATACTCTGGTGTCTCTCAGGTGTTCACATCCACGTAGATAGTGGTCAAGGCGGTGTCCGCACTCTACCACAGATTCTGCAACTTCGCTGAGCAACTGTTGTTTCCATTCCATATCTCCATGGATATTGTATCCAGACGGATTCTAGCTATTACTGATTCTCTCCCTCGTCCACCTCCTCTTCGGCCATAATGACTGGGATTGCCAGCTGCAACCATGTTGTACCATCGTACAGATCACTGGTGTGCTTCTATCCTCCTTTCCTCAGTTACCTTGTCACGGTGATGTTGCCTGACAATACCTCTAATTTGTAGTAGAGTCTGGGTATGAAGTATTCAATATGGTCTCCCTTCAGCGCCTTCAGCAGCAGCACATCTGCTCGTTCATTTCCACATATCTCAACATGGGAGGGGATCACAGAAACTTGATGACTCTTCCTGATTGGTAAGTACTCTCACAGCTCTCTTAATTCAGCGACTATTGCAAGATTTTCTGCCCGATTTTTACTTAGGCTTTGAAGTGCTGCTTTGAATCAGTGCAAATCACGCACCATTACTGTTCTTTCAAGAAAACTTACCGCCATAACAATGACAGTTAGCTCTGCTTGCGTTGAAGAGGCATAGTTCTCAATACGTGCTTTTTCTTCATTTCTGCGTTGGAAAGTATTATCCTTGATTACCGTGTATGCTGCACCAGCCCTGCCATTGACAGGATTAGATGACCCATCAGTGTAGATTTGATCTAGTTCATTTCCGGCTTCTTCATAAATTTCCTCGAGATACTTGTGCCTCATTTCTTGTGGTATCATGTTGGATTTTTTTCGTTGCCATTTCATTGATGATGATCTTGCATGAGTCATCCTCCCAGGGAGGTAACCTCTCTACAGGCAGGAGCTCACGGGCTTGCTCAAGCAGGTGAAGTTCTTCGAGGTAGCAGATTGATCTGTGATGCCATTTTTTGCTTCTCCTGTTTCCCCCTGAAAGTAGCACAGAACTCAGTTTTTTCTTAGCAATATCATTGTAATGGGGATCTCTGGCTACTCTAATTGCAAGCTCAGCATTCAGCTCCTTAAATGCAGGAAATGAGTAAGACATATTGCAATCTCCTACCTTCTCTGACTCCCACGCCAACACTTGAAGATATAATTCACAAATGAATGATATCCTTTTGTGTGTGTGTGTGAAAGGAATCACCCATCCAGCAAACAAAATCAGCTCTTTTTTTCGGCCACTCATTTTTTTCCCTGAAACAGCAAGGTAAGGAAGGGAAGGAGGCGTGTGTAGGGACAAGTCATGCGTATCCTCCCTCCATCACCCCACACACACACATCTCCATTCAAGAAAGCTCTCTCGTCACTCCTTTAATTAACATGTTTTAATTGCCTCCTGTTTATCCCCTTCAAGCGAAGATTAATGTTACATCTGGGCGCATATGTTCCCAACGTGATGTGTCGATGATGACGTCATGGTCGACGCACTCCATCCTCACCCCGAGACGCAACCTGATATTTCCTAGCCTGGAGGTCCCCAGTCTCTCCCTGGGAAGCCAAGGGTGAGGGTGTTATTTTGTGTTCTCCGCTTTGTGTTCACTTATTATTGTTTTGTATTTTATTTTATAGCTATTTAAGTCCAATACTCGAAGAATAAATGTCATTCAGATGCATGTTGTTGGGAGAGAAGTTTGTACAATGTATTCAAGCGCGTTAGTGAAATGAGTTTGTTATTAACAGTATTCTGAAAAATGTCATGAGTTGACGTCACTTAATTGTTTGTGGAATTGTTGTCTTGTGATTGTTTACCACACTTGATTGGCACCACTGTCACCCATCACATGGTTGGCAACACTGTCACCCGTCACCAGATAGGCTACCACTGTCACCCATCACCAGGTAGACTACCACAGTCACCCATCACCAGGTAGACTACCACAGTCACCCATCACCAGGTAGACTACCACTCACCCATCACCAGGTAGACTACCACTCATCCATCACCAGGTAGACTACCACAGTCACCCATCACCAGGTAGACTACCACTGTCACCCATCACCAGGTAGACTACCACAGTCACCCATCACCAGGTAGACTACCAGTCACCCATCACCAGGTAGACTACCACTGTCACCCATCACTCACTATTCTTGTCACTTATCACAGTCCACTAATAAATCAATTATAGGCAATAAAAGCAAAAAACATAAGTAAAAAAAGGGGCTATAGGCCTATTTGAATTTGTCGAGAGGGCACCAGCGGAGAAATATTAATTTAAATTGCTTTCAAAGGCTTCAACTGAGTCACCAAAAAGGCAGCAAGTCCCCCGTCCTCCCTGGCCTAGGACATTCAAATCATACTGTTTATATATTTTGGAAATTTAGCTGTACATGTGGGTGGTGGAAATCAATTTTTTCTCTGCACTGTGCAGACAGACAGAGAATGTGATATTCAATTCAATTATGCACCCCATACCCATCCCGTGGGCGGTGGTGTAAAGGATACAGAGGCACATAATCGGTTCAGGAACTGAACCCTCTAGTTCGTTTAGCTAAGCAAATAACAATGTTTGACGCTAGTTACAAAATTATCAATGTTGTATACACATGTACACAGAATGTGATAGACAGCGAATCTGACAGTGGAATAAAATTAGACGAAACTAGCGACACTAAGAGAAAGAAAACTTGAGAGAAAGTGAGAGAGAAGAAACCTTGAGAGAAAGTAAGAGAGAGGAAGAACCTTGAGAGAAAGTAAGAGAGAGGAAGAAACCTGAGAGAAAGTAAGAGAGAGGAAGAAACCTTGAGAGAAAGTAAGAGAGAGGAAGAAACCTTGAGAGAAAGTAAGAGAGGAAGAACCTTGAGAGAAAGTAAGAGAGAGGAAGAAACCTTGAGAGAAAGTAAGAGAGAGGAAGAAACCTTGAGAGAAAGTAAGAGAGGAAGAAACCTTGAGAGAAAGTAAGAGAGAGGAAAACCTTGAGAGAAAGTAAGAGAGAGGAAGAAACCTTGAGAGAAAGTAAGAGAGAGGAAGAAACACTTGATTAGTAAGAGGAGGCAGCAACACTAAGGGCTCAGAAGCCTAGCTCCGGCGGCCAAAATGTAAACAGAACAATGAGAGAAGGTCTTCAAGTCTGGTGATGCGTCATAATTACATTGTATCCTGCCTGAGTCTTGGCCTTGTCTCTCGCTCTCCTGGTGCAGCTCACTGTAGCGGGAGGGGGAAGGGGTCATTAGAGTAGCGGGAGACGATCACTGTAGCGCGGAGGGACGGGGGAATAGAGTGTGGGGGGTGAACTAGGCACGACTATCAGGTTGAACTAGGCCTATCTTAATACCACTATACTAGTGAAGAACTAGTCAAGAGCCAGGTCATTTCTCTACATAGACGGCTCGTCAAGTGTTATCGTATCACCCCTACCTATCCTGCCCTCCCACCGTGATCAGAGCGCTGTACTAATTTACATAACGAATCCTGCCAGGCACGGGCAGACGTGTGTGTGGCCATGTGTGGAGGCGTGGTGGTGATCGTGACCCGCTGGTGGCTGGCGTGGCTGCTCTGGACTGTGGCGTGTGTCATGGCTCTCCTGGGCGCCAACCTCTCCCCCTCGTGGCTCCTGGCGCCCCAGGCCACCGCCCCGACGACGCCTCGACCCCTGGCTCTCGACACCCAGCACGGACAACACCAGCACACCTTCACAAACAACCTGCAAGAACAGGCTTCCGGTAAGGGTGGTAGAGGTAGCCATCTGTTCTATAAACCTGTGTGTATAATGTCTTATGATAATATTTTTTTTTCTTAAGCTAACAGTTCTCGTTACAGTTAATTATCCAATGGCCTGTTCCTCTTTGAACTATTTTGTAATTGAGAGATTACAATTTTTTTGTCTTCATCTATAGCTCTGTATCTATATTCTTTGTTTACAAATAATTTAGTAATTTGAATGAGTTGATAATATTTCTTGCTACATATTTTAGCCAGCTAGTTACGTACATCCTAAATTATGTGTCAACTTTAATCAAACATTTATCTTGACATAACGTAAATTACATATGTGCTTTGTTATTAACACATTTAGGTACATCTGCATTTATGCAGCTGCCCTAGACTATGACAGCAATTATGCTGCTATCCTAGAATTTGACTAATGATACAGCTGCCCTAGAATATAACAGTAATGGTGCAGCTGTCCTAGAATATAACAGTAATGATGCAGCTCCCCTAGAGGGTATGGGATGCTTAATAAATGAACTAAATGCTCCCCTAGATACATAATGTATTTAGCTACGTGATGCTAAAAGATTCCCATCACACACGATGTTTATATACAGGGCCATGTTGCAGTATAGTCTGCACTGGCAAACTTTGGATGCATTTGAGGATATCCTCAGTTGTGTTAGATTCAGCAACTCGGAACAAAAGTTCAAAGTAGCTCTACTGTCCTGGTCGAGGACCGGGCCCTCAGGGACGTTGAGCCATGAAATCATCGCAAGGTAACCACAGCACGGGCTATGGTGAGCCCGTAGTGGACTTACCTGGCACAGGAGCGGGGCTGTAACTGATGAAGATATATCCTCAGGAATTAATATAGTAATTTGCAAAGCTCCAGTTACCTCATGCCGCAGGTCTGAAAGGTCTTTGATTTAGCATTCAATAATGTAGTGTGTGAGATCATGACCAAGTTCCTGCTCGCAGAGTTTGCACCTTGAGTGCTCAGGATTGGGAGGGTCGCCACCTGTAGCCACCTGCCACAGGTAAAGGCGACGATATCACCCGGTTCGTAGCCGGCCGCCTGCGGCAAAGAGGCTTCGAGGTGGAACGCGAAGTCCGTATACCAGATGGAGGGACCTTCTGCAAGCCTGACATCATAGCTTGCAAAGGTGACGAGGCCTTCATATTAGACACCCAGGTCTCAGCTGATAACTTCCCACTCTCCCGTCCACATCAGAGCAAGTGCGACAAGTACGGCACCCCCGAGATCCTGCAGAAGGTCCGGGAGTATACCGGGAAGCATACAGCATCCGCCTCTTCAATAACCCTTAATTGGAGAGGAGGATGGTGCAAGGAGAGT
>WNGS01003388.1:15523738-15537436 GCA_020271785.1 Procambarus virginalis | reverse complement strand
TTTGTTTGGAACACTTTGCTGGAGGTCTCTCATAAGGGGAAAGCTGTATGATCTTGTTAATATTTTGTTTCTATTTTGTTTAAGTGATATTTTGTATAACTTCCTTTATTATTGTTACATTTGATATACAATCCTTGCATACTCTACTGTATTTTTAAGAGGTAGCTCTTGAGCTGTTGTATTGCTGAATTATACCTCGCTGTTGTAGTTCGGTACAGTACTGTCATATTTGCCTTTCAAGCTGTGAATGGTGGCTGCTTCCGTTTCATTTGTTGACCCTTCTCAGTGCATACAAACATTTCCTTACATGACTCTAGCACTGCTGTTTCTAACTTCACCTATGGACAGATTTTCTATGATCATTTTGTTTATTTATGAATAATTTTTTCTAATTGTTGTCCTAAAATGTCCTAAATTTTCTTAGGTAATATATTTCATTCACGATTATAAAGGAACCATGTGTAACTTATTAATGTCATAAAATAAATGTTATAGTATCATTTTATGCTCATAATATAAAGATTATACAAATGAATTCTATAAAAAAAAAACTTCTTAAAAATCTTCACAAACAATACTGACCTTTATAAAACAGAAGCGAATGTAGTTCTCACCAATATCACCATGTTCCGGAGAGTAGAAGGCTGAAGGGGGAATACCCTGAAGCTTGCGGTTACGTGACAACCACTTAACAAAACGGAAATCTTTGCGCTCATTGGTATCACCCCCAACATCAATCTTGCTTGCTATATTAAGAAAAAATATTTAATATAAAAATTACATTAAAAATGTTTGAGCCAATACATAAGCCTGCTGTTGTCAGATGGGCTTCATGAGCAATCAAATAAACAACCCTTGCTTAGAATTCCAAACACAACAACTGAAAAAAAACAAAAATGTAACAACAAATGTATCACATTTCTACCACCATCCTTTGAGTGTAAGTGACCTCAGCTATGTATGTCCAGGTGTTCTTTTACTTTAAAGACAGCTATTACAATGCCAACCAAGAGTTTGATATGCATGTCTTTTGATATAGGAACCTCTGTATCAAGATGGTGAGCTGTACATGAGAGTAAAACAGGAAAATTAATTAAAAATCATTCAAACTACCATACTTTCTTGCTCAACATCTGAAGAAAAAAATATGACAAGTGGGAAGGAAAGCTGCATAAGGTCCACATAAACCTTGGAAAATTCCCGAGGGCATAACCCAAAAAACATGAGAGAACACCGCTGTTCAAGAATAACGAAACGCTTATTCCCCATCAGAACACCATCACTGGGGCCCACTACAAAACACACAAAAAGACCAAGATTGGTTCTTGCATTACTTCCAGAAGTGGGTGGTTCCTGCCCACCAGAACCTTTGCCTCGAACAGGAGACTGCAAGAAAACCTCCTGCCAAACCATTCCTAAAAGGAACAGATACCTACTTCAACAGCGGTCCAAACAAACTCTAGAAACTGTCAAAACATATGTAGCAAGGAAATCTGCCAGATGTATCCTGCAGCACTAGAGCAGCCAACTTCAGAAAAGTCTGACCCACTGCTACTGTCTTGATAAAGAGAAAGTAGGCACAGAGTGCAAATTAACTACTGTACATGGCAAATTATCCCTGAAACAGGGAGGTAGAGTTCCTGGCAAGTCACCAGCCTGAGGATATACAGAAAGCAGATATGCACTCTAAAATTAACCTAAATGAGATGCTGGAAATATAAAGAGTAAACCTAGATAAGTTATCAACAGTTTGCACTCACTGTAGAAACAGGAACAGAGAGAGACTACTTCAGGAAGTGCAATTGCTCTCTGCCAGAACAATGTGGAAAGAGGAAGTGCACCCTTCCACTCAAGTGCTTGAAAAAGACAGTAAACATCAGTTGCCATTTTCCCATGGAAAACAAAGTATGTATTTTTTTTGCAAGCCAGCCACGAGGAATCGGGGACGGACCCTGTACTATAACAGTAAATTGACCATTGACCTTTTGAAGTGACCAGTAATGTGACAAGTAACAGTAACTAGAAACACAAATGAGTAGAAGAAACATGAGGAAATATGTTTTCAGTGCAAGTGGGGAACAAATAGAATACACTTTAATTAGAAGTCATGCAGACTACCTTGAATCAAACTCTAGAAACTAGTATGACATAGCATTAGAATGTCAAAGTATAAATGCACCTATAGAACCAATGGGGCACTGTCCTAAGGCTAGATTTCATTCCCAACAGACTTGAGTAATATATGCATGATACATACACGAACTACCAACAACCCAACCCTTTCCCTAAAGTACAAGTGTAACCTGGCGACACAGAAATACCAGTGTAACCGAGACAAGAACTGACATTGACATGAGTATCTATATTATTTATCTATATTATTTGAGTATTATTTACTCAAAGGCAGCATTGTGGTTCTAGTGTAACCGATTCCAACCTGTACAGTGCCATGCTAAACATTATCTCTTGGTATCAAACCCAGCACAACTTACCAATGTCCCGCACATCAGCCAAGATGAAATAGCCACCCTCTGGAATTATTGGATTGAGTCCAGAATCTGAAAGAATCTTGACAATTTTATCACGTTTCATTTCCAGCTCTGCAGGTAGTGACTGGAAGTAGCAATCTGGTGTTCCAAATCGTTGCATTTCTATCTCAAACCCTATAGCTACAGCCTCCTGAATAAAAGCAAAATAATTTATTAACAAATTTACTGTAGAATAAAATAGCAACATCAAATTTAGAAATTATCAAACATATTTTAATTTATGATAGGTGTGCTTAGCTTTCGTATTTTTTCAATCAAATTTAGGTAACAAAATTTGCACTAAGGTGTGATGGAAAATCATAAAGCCCAAAGATGTCATCAAATATCAATCAGTGGTGCACGTTGTTGCTAAGAAGTAAATAATAATATTCATATATTTTTCTCATTGTTGGGGATATAAAGCCTAATAGGTTTATCAGTTTCACAGGGCATCTGACATTCCCCAGGATGCAATCCATAACACTCGATTAATTCTTCATTTACTGCTAGATGAACAGAATAATCAGACGAAAGGAAATGCCCAACATCTGTCGTGTTGCAGGAATTGAACCTGGAACCTTCCAATAATGACTCCTAGCTCATGACAGTTTATCACTTAACTGACTTAACTGCTAAAACAGCCAATATGAATTGAAACCTCAAAACCAAATTTATAAGTTCAATCTCTTTGAAAGCACAACAAAGTTACTGTTCTAACTTTTCATATACATACCAAACTTCTCAGCAAGGCTAACACCAGCTCACCTGCACAGGTGTGGTGCAAGTGTACACAGAGTGCTGGTGAATTACTTGAGCTCCTTTCAGCAGGTTATTAGGTCCATAAGCCCATCCAGTCTTCCAGCCAGTCACAGAGAAGGTTTTCCCTGCTGAACCAATGGAGACTGTGCGTTCCCACATTCCTGGTAATGTGGCTGAGGGAAAGATTGGAAGTAAATGCTTTGTAAAAAACTAAAATGTATGTATCCACAAGCTTATTTTCATATCTGTTAACTAGTACAGCACTTCATAAAAGGCAAAAATTAATTAGATTTAGGGAAGCAAAGATTGTCCTTTACAATGTGATTGAAACGAACACTGATTAACATTGAAACCTTTGTATGTAGAATCTGTAAACTTTTAATATAATTACCTCATAAGCATTTTGATGTTACAAAACATTACAGGTATGACCAAACCCTAAGTATTGTAATCTATTCAAATTTTAAAAATTTAATTCATAAAAAATTCTACAAGTAATTATCAAGCGAAGGTTAATAGTACATTATACACTAACCCATTCGAATGTGCTTGCACCCGCTGTAGGTGATCCACTCATAAACTTCGTCCATAATAGCAATACTGTTGTGTTTTTTGCACAGGTCTGCAATCATTGTTAACTCCTCATGAGAGTACACCTGTTGGAAAACAACCCCATACCATTTATGAATTTTTCCTTGGGCCTTTTCCTGCTAAATTTTTATAGCTAATTATATTTCTATTAATAATATGGTATATAGAACATTAAAAGTAAATTGTGCAGTTATGTGTAAAATAGTAATTTCACAAAAAATACAAAGTTAACAATAACAAAATTCCAATATATACATTTTAGTTTAGATTATACCATTGGCTATTAGTACCCAATACATAATTTGTAAATGTTCAACAAAGTTTATTGTTTACATCAGAAAAAATCCAGCACTGAATGCAATGAAAAATCTCTTTCTGGTATCTTCCCAGTGGCTCCTTAAAGCCGTATCACTGAGACTGCTCCATTCTAATGAGTCACATCAATTACATAAGTTCTGTTTAGCCTACTAGTGACCAGAGCCATAACCTAGCTCCCCTCTCACAAAGGTGCACGGAGCAAGTGATAATCTGCCACCACATCAGGATAGCATCTAGAAAAAGAAAGGGGATAGAAATTCTCCTCCCTGAAGCAAAAGTCCCCTGTACTGAACAGCAATAATGCTGAAAGTATATGACTGGTGAACAAATCCACAAGGGCCGTGACGAGGGTTCGAACCACGTCCAAGAGTATCCCAGATGCTGCCTTAATTGACTGAGCTACAACATGGTCAAAAGAGTTGAAACCAGAAGTTCTACTGAACTTACTTGGATCCTGCAGCCTCTCCGAGACACAAACCAAGGTTTTACACAACTACCCCCATGCACTCGAGCTATGTCAACAGGCCGTTCTACCTCTTCGCCCTTACTTTATTACACACAGAAATCACAATAGCGTGATGCATCAAATGAATAAATCCACAAGGGCCCTGACGAGGATTCGAACCTACGTCCAAGAGCATCCCAGACGCTGCCGTAATCGACTGAGCTACGACATGGTCAAAAGAGTTGAAACCAGAAGTTCTACTGAACTTACTTGGATCCTGTAGCCTCTCCGAGACACAAACCAGGGCCTATTGACATAGCTCAAGTGCATGGGGAAGTTGTGTAGTTTGTGTCTCGGAGAGGCTGCAGGATCCAAGTAAGTTCAGTAGAACTTCTGGTTTCAAAGTCAGTTGCTTAATTTAGAACCTGTAATTGAGGTCGATCTCGAACCCATTGTTGATGTGACGACTTATATTGAATTTTGTAACTAGCTCATCAAGATTGTAACTTGCTTAGCTAAATGAATTGTGGGGTTCAGTCCCTGAGCCCATTATGCGCCTCTGCAACCCTTTCCACTACCGCCCACGGGATGGGTATGGGGTGCATAATAAATGAACTAAACTAACTAAACTCTTTTGACCATGTCGTAGCTTAGTTGATTAAGGCAGCGTCTGGGATGCTCTTGGACGTACTGTAGGTTCGAATCCTCGTCACGGCCCTTGTGGATTTGTTCAAACTCCCGAAATCACCAGAAAAGCAACTCAAGTCAGTGCAATGGCAGCACTAGCAAGCACCCATCCAGATAATAATAATTATATTATTATAATAATAATCCAGATAATTTTGGCGCCTGACAACTAGGTGGACAGCGCTTGGGATTCGTAGTCCTGAGGTTCCGGGTTTGATTCCCGGTGGAGGTGGAGACAAATGGGCAAAATGTTTCTTTCACCCTGATCCCCCTTTTACCTAGCAGTAAACAGGTACCTGGTAGTAAGACAGCTGCTACAGGCTGCTTCCTGGGGGTGTGTAACAAAAAGAAGGCCTGGTCGAGGACCGGGCCGTGGGGATACTAAGCCCCAAAATCATCTCAAGATAACCTCAAGATAATACAGTATTTTAAATTAATGTATGATAAAAACATTACCCCATGAATCAACTAACGATAATTGTACTTTAAAAAGATTAGGAATAGTTTTGTATTTTTCAAAAGAAGCCAATTAATTGAGAGATTCAAAAGACAAAAGAATAGTTAAGCATATATTATGATGCAAATTGTTATCAATTTCACCACTCAAAAAAAAAGGGACAATATATATATATATATATATATACAGTATATACCTTTCCTAGTGGATTATTTGGGGTGTTAACTATAATTGCCTTCGTCTTATCAGTGAACGCATTCGCCAATTCCACAGGATCCAACACCCAGTCTCCTGATGATGTTACTCCTTCAGTTTTCTTCTGCTCAAAAAGAAAATAAATAATGAAAACTTATAAAAGAACTTTCTGACATTATAACACTGATGATGTACTGTACTGTATCTTACTAATTTTGTCGGTTAAATTGTATATTCATACATATATTTTTAATAATTACTGGTCTCCTATTTCCTACTTTAATGGGATGAAGACACATCAGCCAAGAAAACAAAAAGAGAACATTTGTAAAGGAAAGATAACAAAAGGCCTTAAAAATTACACCTGCCATTCACAAAATCAAACACTACACAGCATCACAGATAACAAAATCACCCACAGCTAATTAGTTGTATACTGTAGTATCCTATTGCTTCATGAAGCCAGGTGTAACATGCACCTTGTGAGCTGACAAAGGGAATACAAATAAAAATAACCTTTACACTCTACTAACTGCTGCTACATAGCTCCACATGGTCCTTGCCACATCTTGCTTGTTGCTCAACACTCGATGCACCATTTTTTAACACACACTCGGCAGACCCGACCAGCTCTCAGCCCTCTCCTCCTCCTACTCCTCTTCATCCTACATTCAAATTCAATTTAATACACTTTCTTTCACAAGCTTCTCATCACTCCTTTGTTCAACATGATCAAACTACCAGTAACACTCTTTATTCCTGGAATTTATAAACTTTTTAGCCATACATCTTTCCACATTTTATTTCCTTATGCAATATATCCTCCTAACAAACACACAAGATGTGTATGTATACAGTATTAATAGTTTGGTAATTAGAGACAGCTCATATCACAGTGGAGAAAAGTTCATAATGTACAGTAATATAAAAGTAAAAGTACATTTACATTATGTACATTTTACATAATGTAAAAGTACAGTAATATCTATATTCCTAATATAATTTTTGTTTAATTTCTAAAAATACTTGCTTATGTAAGTTTTCATACACAGAACTTACAGGACGCAGAGGAACAAAGACAGGAATTCCACCAGCCAATTTGACTTGAGGAACATAGCAGTCAAAGAATGGTTCAATGATGATGACCTCATCACCTTGATCGACCAGTCCTGAAAAATAAAGCGTCATATGCCACCCAATTTGTCATTATCAATACTGTATACCCAAGCATATCTATGGACCTGGACTAATGCACTCACACTCTCACCTATATCAAGAAGATAGAACAAGTGTACAAACTCTGATAAGATTTTGTATTGAGAGATACCTGCTAAAGAGAACTGGTGACACCTTCCCGAAGTGGCTGCAACTGATATAGACTTACAGGTAAAACATCACTTTCAGGAAAGTCTGTCTAGCTGCATATTTTGTTATAAAGCATAAGCCTAATAAGAGGTATAAATCACTCGAGGACAAAGCAAACCTACGAACCCATAATGGTAGAAAAGAGTGCCTCATATGCTCCTGCTGTGACCAGAACTTCAGTTAGGGGGTTGAGTTCTCTTCCTACCAATTTAGAGTAAAGTTTTGCTATAGCTGCCACCAAACGAGGGTGACCCTGAAACACAATAACAGGTACAGTATCATACAAAACCTACTAAAGTTACAGCAATTAATAAATTGTTCTACTCCATTTATGTGATCCTCAAGGTTTATATGCACAAAGGTTAATTTTGAAATGTATATCATATACTAAATTCCCTCTCTCAATAAATGTTGTTCCTCATTCTTCAAAAGGTAATGTATATATACAAATTTATTTCAACACAAATGATATTCCTTCAATAAATACCCATAAACAAGGATCTAAAACATTCGTCGAAGAATTCCATTAAAATAACAAGGGAAGCAGTCATCACTTTCCTTCATGGAGCAACATAAATATGTGAACACAAAAATGCATTTCCATTCAGGAAGGAAAAAAAATGAGTATGTAAAAGACAAAGCCAAAATAGGAAAGCAAGCAAACATTGAGAAAACAGCATTTACTAAAAAGATATAAAATGGTGCTAAGTTGTACTGTTATATGAATGTTGAACAAATTGGCTTTGTTGCATGGATAATGTTGCAAAATGTGGCACTGGCATGCGAGTGCTGTTGTATGTGTTACATTAGTAACACCTCTGTTTATGTTGCAAATGTAACACTACTGTATTGTGCGTGTTGCAAAATATGTCACTGCTGTGCAAGTGATGCAAATGAGGCACCATTATGCATGTTGCAAAAGGTGGCACCATTGTGCATGTTGCAAAAGGTGGCACCATTATGCATGTTTGAGGGGGCCTCGATAAAATCGTAACGTGTATGAATACACTCTGGCTTCCTGTCCCCCGACACAATGAATTATTAAACTATTATTAATGCCACAATAAACAAATATTTCTTTAGCTAGGTCTTACCAAACATGCCCTCTTTGTACCATATGCACGAACTCATCTTCAGTAGACAAAGAGCAAATGTAATTACAATTTTGACAAGCTTTATGAAATTATTTCATATTTATGAAATATGACAAGTAATTATGAAAATATATAATTCAGTACATTCAAGATTTGTTATAACAACTTTTGAATGAATTATTATACTTACTACTTATATACTTACTACTTACATTATACTTACTACTTATATATTTTCCTAGGATTGTCCTGAAAGCATGAGCATCATTCCAGTAATGGGTAATCACAGTAACACTAACTATTATATCATGTTAGAAGCAATACCTGTGGTGCCAAGCAAGATACACACTACAGTTATAACACACTCATATTGAATGCAATGACTAAAAGATATATTGCTATTGTACAGGATGGGTCTAGCATAAGTAAAGCTTTTTTTTTATACATTCTGTATCAAAGGTGAAACCCATAAGTCAAGATGAAAAGATGAAAAGTGCCTTCACAACAGACAGTAATGAATAAAACACTGAAGAAATGAATTCAAGCATTAAGTATGCTTATTTGAAGAAAACAAAGAGATTGTGAAATTTAAAAGCTCAACAAAATCTAGAAATAAAAGCACAAACATATAATGTATATCTTACAAAGCCACGAGTGTACTGATTGAGTAGAACATTGGTTTCACTTGTAGAAGCTTCAGCAAGGGCTTTCCTAACAGTTTCTGGGGCAGCAAAATCAGGGAAGCCCTGCCCAAGGTTCAGGGGCTTCACCTCTAATGCCAGCTGAATGAATTCAACCCTGGAAAATAATAATATTTCAATTAAAGAGCATAATTCCTTTATCAGTAGTTAATAACTGGAATACACTAGGCAGAGATGATGTGGAGGAAGACTCCATACAAAATTTCAAATATAGATGTGATAGAGCCCAACAGGCTCTGGAACTTGTACACCTTAACTGTTATTAGCAACTAACCTGCACAAAAATAAATTTGCATAATACAACCCATAAGGACTGCCTTACCAAACACTTTTCTCAATGCCCTGTGTCTTAGTTGCTACTGCTGGAGGAGATGTCATTGTGGACATGGTGTAGGACTGTTGTTTATGGCTGGTAGAAGATGGAGGTGTTATCAGGGATAAGCCACTGCAATGGCTCACTGCCGGAACGAAGTTATAAGGGTGAATGCTTGTACTTCTTACAGCTACCTGCCGTATCAAGCTCAACATTACACTCCTGAAAAAACATTTACAATAAGTATATTTTTATTTTCAAAACATTTCATATCATCTCATCTTCACATCAGAACCCCACCCCTTTATACAACTAGATGTAGTGTATTTTCTGTGATCTATAAATTTTAAAATACAAAAAAAAAATAATATCTCCAAACCCTGAAAGTGGGGGTCAATGTGTGTTGATCATTTAGTGTAATGTGGTCATCATGATATAATAATTAATAATTCATTGTGTCGGGGGACAAGAAACCAGAGTGTATTCATACATGTTTTGGCTTTTTATCGATGTCCCAAGGCCGAATTACTGACCCTGCCCAGGATGCAACCCCACAACAAGCTGACTAACTCCTGAGTACCTACTCACTGCTAGGTGAACAGAGGCATTAGTTGAAAGGAAATGTGCCCAACCATTTCTGTCCCGCCCGGGATTCGAACCTGGAATTCTCGACTGTGCATCAGGAATGAACCCAGCTGTACTACCGGGATATGAAGATCAATGTTTTGTATGAATCTTTGAATACTAATATTGACCATATTTATCCGATTTACCCGAGAGCCACTATCTCCCCAGTGCCCTCAACAGGGTCAGGAAGCTATTGGCTGACAAATGACAGAAGTTGTGTACCGTGTTGATCACTGCCCAGGCCAAAATAAGAGTAGATATTATATGATTTTTTTTGTGTGTATTTTCTAAACTTTCTGCCAGTCTTCACATTCATTCCATTACCTTATGTTCACTATATTAATTATTTCTACATAAACTCCATCTACTTATGAATGTTCAAAGTGCCCCACTTATTATGTTTCAACCACATTCTGTAAATACTGTATAAATAAATAGCAGTGTTTCTCGGTTTGACCCAAGGAACATCACTGATATGGGGTTTTAACTCCTGGGCTCAGCTCTTCAGTGATGATTGTTGTATGTGCATATGTAACAACAACTTTGGTCACAGCTTTTGCAAGCTGTGACACCACTTTTTACTTTCAAAACAGATAACAATTCTCGAGACTACAAATTCAAGAAGGATTCTAAGAGACACTAGGAGGCCATCATAACCCAAAATATGTAGGTTTGACATTGGCCCAGTGTTCATAGGGGTCGGTAGAAATAGTCAAGATCCTACAATGGAGACAAATTTAACAAAATAATGGAGTGCAATGTCTTGTCAATATTAAGGTATTAATACATACTGTAATATTAAATGTTAATAAATAGAGCAAAAGTGTTACAATAATGATCATGTACAGAATAGTGAAGATGCGGCCTCTTCTTCACCCCAGATAATATTGAGTGCCTCAACTAGTTAATACAATATTCTAATTGACTTCTCTACACTTTCTAAATAAAATGTATTACCTGGACTTACCAGGATAAGGTGTCCTGGGAGTTCTTCTACTCCCCAAGTCTACCCTGAGGCCAGGTGTGACTTTTGAGAGCTTGGTCAAACTCAATAATCAAATTGAGTTCTGAACTTTTAATGCACAGTTCTGTCAAGTGAGAGATGTCAAAAAGATGCATGCACTTCTCACACAATTATTAAGTTAGGCTAAAGGGGATAGGTTATTTGGTGCTTACGTTGACTATACATACCATATACAATACTGCATACACACAATCATTAAAGAAAATGTGCAGCACATTGACCAGAAAGTGCAATGAGTTTGAATGCACACACATGGTTGTGAAGTGAGCTGACTAACCTTTTGGATACAACATAAGCAGGGCAATATTAACTATATAATAATAATAATAATAATAATAATAATAATAATAATAATAATAATAATAATAATTGTATTTACAAGATACAATGGGTTTGTGAGATTACATAAGATTTATATTTCTACGTTCTTGCCATGTCACTAAAACTCATAATGTTTCAGGCAGTTTCGGGCATTTCCGTTATATCCTGTATTCAAATAACATCCATGAAGCCTGTATCCATCATATCCACAATCATTTAGGTTAGGTAAGTATTCGTTATTCAGCTGATTACGGGATCAGTCTTCAGAAAGAATGGCAAGTTTTCCATTATGGCTCGGTGTTCAAAATAACATGGAACAGACACATTAGATATAAGCCCAAGAGGCACAGGACTTGTACTCTTTGGGTATAGGCCCACAGGAAAGCTACAGTTTTCATTCAGTACCATAAAACTTAAATAAATGCTTTCTAATAAAAAAAATCACATATCAACAAGCAGTGCAATGACATGAACATCTGCCGTTATAAGGCTAGGTTCCGTATTGTACTCAATTGATACCATAGAACAATTTATTCAATTTCGTACCCTTAATGGTAAGCCATTGGATTTTAAACCCTACTTTATTCATCCTAACCTAACCTTACCTACCACAGCCTAATAATGATATACTGTATAAGACTTTCAACATGTAGAAAACGAGCTTTATTGTAGCCCTTCTGTACTATTTGACCATATTGCCAGGTGTTATTCAGGCTAGGAAATATACCATAAATTGCATTAGTTAAGGTCGAGTCCTGATTAACAAGAATCGATATCACGTAAAGGTTACAGAACAGTGCTTTCCCTTTGGTACAGAAATTTCTGCTAGAGTAAACTAGGTCAAAACCATTTAATTATTAATGAAAACCATTTAATTATTAATGTATACAAGCACCTAGGTCATTCTTATGGAAGGGTCTAGCATGCATCAGTTAACTCTGACAGGAACTAAATTAAGAGACGTGCAAAATAAGAATCACAATAAAGAGTAAAATCTTGTCTAGCAAGTCACTCTTTAAGAGGCAAAAGGCAAAATAAGCCAGTCCCATCATGCATGCTGTCAACACTGGCTAGTTAAGAAATAAACTAATTAAAAGTCCATAATAGTAGGTTTGCTAACCTTTAGTAAGACCCTTGAGAAGAGAGAGACAAGAGAGATATACCAGAGGACCGAGTCAGAAGGAGCTCCAGATGGAGGATCTTACCGGTGTGGCGCCTGAACCTATCAATGGCGGTACAAGGCACCCGGGGTAACATATATTTTATTTTAACCCACACCACCATGTAATAATATTGATAATCCATAAACAATTCAATAATAATCTATAACACTTGCATTATCTAAAGTAATACATCACAGTTCCATAGCTTGGAAATCATTCAAGCACACGGAAAATCTTACTTCGTTCACGCTCATTTAGCACTTACATTATAAACCACGTTCACGATAAAATAATTTTGTGCTTGTAAATATATATATATATATATATGTGTGGTCTGTCGTTCAAGTATATACACGCTGGACATCCACTTGCACCAGAATGAGGCGAGTGTGGTATATCACAGACCTCCAGCTAATGTGTTTGTATGAATTATTTTAATATTCAGTGAATGCCACAGCATACTAGATGGGGCGGTGTTTTCTCCCAGGAAGGTGTGGGCTCGGTCGCGTTCAGCGCCGGGCTTAGTAGGCCAACCATAATTATTATTATTATTATCTTTATTACAAAATGAATTACAATTTGGCCTAATCTGAGGATTTCAATTAAGTCTTATTAAAATGGGGTTAATGTGTTGTTTCACTGTCACGCAGGACAGAGGGTCATACACAAGACAATAGGTCTAACCAACCATAATTAGTGCCTTATATTACAGGAAAGTTAAGGGTCTCAGTAGTACAGTTAGATTCGTCCTCGATTCACAATGTTTAAATCCGGGTTATCAAGTAAATCCGGTTAGACTCGGGCGGGACAGAAATGATTGGCGCTTTTCAATCACCTAATGTCCTTGTCACCTAGCAGTAAGTAGGTACACGAGTTAGTCAGCTGGTGTATCCTGAGGGGGTATGTAATTCGACCCTTGAAGGGGGATGGGAAGGACTCGAATAACCTTGCGTTCATGAATATACTCTGGCTGCCTGTCCCCTGACACAATGAATTATTAATAATTTTTTTAAGGTTTTTCCAGGTAAGTGACTTGTTCCCTCCTGTGCAATATATGTAAAAGACCCCAGTTAAAAAGGTAAATAGGAGCGATAACTTTATTCTTCCATG
>WNGS01003388.1:15487723-15508321 GCA_020271785.1 Procambarus virginalis | reverse complement strand
TCCATGTGCGTATATAAATAGATCAATTATGAAATAACATAATGATCAAACAGTGTTGATCAATAAGTTAAAGAACTGTCATAGCATCACCTTGCGGTGATCAGGTATAAAACATTTTATTTCTTAGTTTCGTAAAACAAATATTGTTTGGATCAAAAGTATTTAGGCAACTTTATTGTTTTTATAAGTTGAATTTCACCTCAATTTTCTTTAGAAAAGTTACATTTTATGCTATCATATTTCGAGAGCACATCTATGGGCTATCTAATAAGTTAGCAGAGTTCTCTCTGTAGGTGTTGCTACTACCAGGCTCATGCTAGGCTACAAGAACCTACGGACGTTTGCACCACCTGCTCACGTAAACTTGCACCACCTGCTCACGTAAACTTGCACCACCTGCTCACGTAAACTCAAGTGTAAACTGTCAATACGACTCACATACTTTGCGTCACTATGTAATCGAAAGCGAAAAATAACTATCAATGACGTTCGAAAGCGAAAAATAACTATCAATGCAACCCGTTCTCGCACTTTCTTACAGTCAATATTGACATTAAATAAGTGCATATGTGACATACTAATTTATTGTGAATATTTTAGTTTACCTTGAAAGCTTCATAGAAAGCACCGACCTTACCTAACCTTCTTAGTATATTAAGATAAGCATCTTATTGCTTCTTAATTATAATTATTACTTAATCTATACCTATAATAGGTTAAGTAATAATTGTAATTACGAAGCAATAAGACGCTTATCTTAACATACTAAGAAGGTTAGGTAAGGTCGGTGTTTTCTATGAAGCTTTTCAAGGTACACTAAAATATTCACAATCAATTAATATGACACATATGCACGTATTTAAAAAGTCAATATTGACTATACGAAAGTGCGAGAACGGGTTGATCAATGACGTTCGAATGCTAAAAATAACTATCAATGACGTTCAAGAAGCGTGTAAGCACGTCATGCAAGATGATATACTACCAGAAATCTTAGGCAAGTATCCAAAGCTTGCTTACCATAGGCGTAGCCTGAGCATGACTGAGGCTGCCGCCCAGTTGGGTAGGTGTGGAGCAGGAGTAGCAACTAGATAACTAACTCACCGCAGATGTAGTTTGTCTTGTTTAAGCTTAGTTTGTAAATTTAAAGTTTGTAAATTTCTTGAAAATATGTTTTAGAGCAGTAAAATCATTAAATAGTAGTATATTTCAGAGTTCCAAACTTGTAGATGGGAAAATGGTATAGATTTGCACAGTGGAAGAGTTGTTGTAGACTTCTGCTGAGACGTGACTGTGTGCTGTGTCGCGCTGTGACATGTGACTGTTGGCTGTGTGGCGCTGTGGCATGTGACTCTTGGCTGTGTGGCGCTGTGACATGTGACACTTGGCTGTGTGGCGCTGTGACATGTGACTCTTGGCTGTGTGGCGCTGTGACATGTGACTCTTGGCTGTGTGGCGCTGTGGCACGCGACTCTTGGCTGTGTGGCGCTGTGGCGCGTGACTCTTGGGTATGTGGCGCTGTGACATGTGACTCTTTGCTGTGTGGCGCGCGACTCTTGGCTGTGTGGTGCTGTGAGAGGGAAAGCCCAAGCGTTGCGTCACAAACGGGTCTGGGGCTGGCGTGGTGAGGAGGAGCAGCACGATTCCTGATTTAATGAAGCGATTTCGCAACGGGATTAATGCGGATACAGAATGAAATATAATGTAATAGAAGTAGGATCCCTTGACTGTTTCAAGCGTAGGTTAGATATATATATGAATGAGATTGAGTGGTTATAAATAGGAGCTGCCTCGTATAATGTTAATGGTAATAATGGTGGTTGGAAGTAGCTTAATGAGTTTAGTCATCTATTATGCACCCCATACCCATCCCATTGGGTAAGGGTTACAGAGGAGCATAATGGGTTCAGAAATTGAACCCCACAGTTCGTTTAGCTAAGCAATTGACAATTAATCTTGTGGAGCTAGTTAAAAGAGTCTTAATAAATACATACATGCATTCTGCATATATATATATATATATATATATATATATATATATATATATATATATATATATATATATATATATATATATATATATGTATATATATATATGTATATATATATGTATATATATATATATATATATATATATATATATATATATATATATATATATATATATATATATACCCACACACCTGTAGAGTTACTACACTCCCACAACACTCACGACCAGGGGTGTAAATGCCCCAGTTTCAAGCCACCTCCCCCCCCTCCCCCTGAACATCTGAAGGCCTCAAAGCTCTCCCAATAACCACACACTCTTCCTGACCTGGTAACACCCATTTCTGACCGCAAGGTTCAAATCCTCACGTTTCCGATAAGCTCTTAAGTTTCATGTTAGAGAACCCACAAGCCCTCTGCTGCCATCAACCCAGACGTCTCTCCTCTCGTGTCACAAGGAGAGAGACTCACGGTTGTCCCACAGGGCCTCCTGTGTTCATCCTGCTATGGCCAGCCAGCTTTTGTGAAACAAATAAAAGTCCTAAACTGCTTTCAATGTCCGTTACGTTTTCACAGAATATTTTTTGACGGGACATAAGTATAGTGTTATTTATGCAGCTTCTCTAGATTATATTTATCTTAGTGTTACCATCTGGCTTGTGGCCTCGATGGGTACAGGAAGTCGATCAATGGGCTGGATTTGTGAAAGTTTCCCCCCGGTGTTTCTGTCGATTTTTTTTTTTTCATTTTGCTATATGAAAAAAGATGGTTGGGCATATAGGCTCATGTGCTCAGTATAGCCTTTACTGACAGATTCTGGGTGCATGATGAGGATGTCCTCAAGAACACGAGAGTGGATAAAATCATTGCAAAGCTCCAGGTACCTCATACCAGGTGGTCTGAAGGCCCTAATGACTGGATATCGAGTAATATAGTGCTTGAGATCATGACCCAGTTCCTGTTCAGACTATATACAATTATGCTACATTGTGTTCAGGAGTGTCAGATGTCGTCACTTGCAGCCACCTGCTAGTTAAAGACAGCCTATTTGCTCCTAGCAGTTACTATGTTGTACTGCCTGATGGATGTTTTGTGGTGCCCATGTATGTAGGTAATCACAGTTTTTAGTTAGTTTAGTTCATTTATTATGCACCCCATACCCATCCCGTGGGCGGTAGTGGAAAGGGTTACAGAGGCACATAATGGGCTCAGGGACTGAACCTCACAATTCATTTAGCTAAGCAAGTTACAATCTTGATGAGCTAGTTACAAAATTCAATATAAGTCGTCACATCAACAATGGGTTCGAGATCGACCTCAAATACAGGTTCTAAATTAAGCAACTGACATATATTATAACTTTTTTACGAAGGTGCTTTCAGGCCCTTTGTGAGTCTTGTTATTTCTTTCCTTGCAGATCAGAATATTTGGAGCAATATAAATTAACAGCTCATCAATAGATACAGGGACGCCCAGCAACTTTCAAGTTCACCTTTGTTGCATATTAATTTACCTGTCATGTTTGTGTCCTCATGATGAATATATATGTATTGAGATGGTATCCATACAGAAGATATTCTTAATTGCCTATTTAGTGAAGTATGACGTAGTTAAGACATTTGACCAGTCAGCTGTTCAACAAAATCTTCGTGGGCGAAAAGAGAAGAAATCCACAAGGGCCGTGACGAGGATTCGAACCTACGTCCGAGATGTTCTTGTAAGAGAACAAGTTCCTGGACACCTGACTTGTCAGCGCCCCCCCCCCCCCCACCCCAACCCCCAACCCCTTCTCCCACCGCCCACTTGAAGGACGACCAACCTCCCTCACCCCTTTCCCTCCCTTGGAGAGGTCTTGTCTACCCAAGCGGCTGCACTTTCCTCTGCCCCCGCTCACCTTCCGACGCAGTAAGGGTTAAAGGTCCCGTTCCCTGCCTCTCCACCACACCAACCACTCTACCTGTGTTTCCTACCTTATTACCTATTTTTGGCACCTATTTTCCACCCAACCCTTCCCCTTAGGTTAAAATAGCATATATATATATATAGTGTTCATTTTGTGCCGAGGTGGTGTATATATATATATATATATATATATATATATATATATATATATATATATATATATATATATATATATATATATATTGGACATTATGATATATTTCAACTCTTGTCGCTTTCCCTTCCAGCTGAGATGGTAGCCGACATGGCGGCCATGTTGCACGAATACTGTTATATCATTGAACGAGTCATCAGTAGCATATTATATAGTTACAGATAAACCATTATTAATATACTAACACTGGCGGTGCGCGATTTAAATGTTGAGAGCCTATAGTTCGACCCGGGCACCAAAGTGTGCTCCATGACCTGATGATGGCATTGTGCGCTCTCTCTCTCTCTCTCTCTCTCTCTCTCTCTCTCTCTCTCTCTCTCTCTCTCTCTCTCTCTCTCTCTCTCTCTCTCTCTCTCTCTCCTCTCTCTCCACACATATATTTTAGAAAGTGATGTGGTGGAGGCAGACTCTATACACAGTTTTAAGGATAGATTTGATAGAGCCCAATAGGCTCAAGAACCTATACGCTTGTTGAATGACGGTTGAGAGGCGGGACCAAAGAGCTGAAGCTCAACCCCCGCAAGCACAACTAGGTAAGTACACACACGGTGTGTGTTGCATGGCGCCCATATCTTAAGAAGCACATCAACAAACTGGAAAAGGTGAAAAAGACATGCCACTAAGTGGCTCCCAGAACTGAAGGGCAAGAGCTACGAGGAGAGGTTAGAGGCATTAAATATGCCAAAACTAGAAGACAGAAGAAAAAGAGGAGATATGATCACTACGTACAAACTAGTAACGGGAATCGATAAAATTGATAGGGACGAATCCCCGAGACCTGGAACTTTAAGAACTAGAAGCCATAGATTTAAACTAACTAAACAAAGCTACCGAAGAAATATAAGAAAATTCACCTTCGCAAATATAGTGGTAGACGGCAGTGAGGTGAGAAGGTGGTGGGGGCCAAAAGCGTCAGTAGTTTCAAAGCGTTATACGTCAAAGAGTAGTGGGAAGACGGGACACCACGAGCGTAACTCTCATCCTGTAACTGCACGTAGGTAATTACAGTTTGCCTGTGGCTTGACTCTGGATTTAGTACATTTCTGGGATCTATAAGAGAAAAAGGTAATATTTTCTCGGAGCCAAAATGCCTAAAATGGTATTTATCCCTCTAGCCAAGGGCAAGGCTATGTCTATATGGTCACCCGTCCAGCTTACTGGCCATACCTAATGTTTTTACTTGATATGACTAAACGAGAGAAGTGGACCTAAACTTCACAGAGGTTCGACAGGAACAAAACTCATTCCCATGCCGGGAATCGAACCCGGGCCTCCTGGGTGAAAGCCAGGTATCCTAGCCACTAGACCACATGGGATATGTTACTGTAGACTTACGTAAAATATAAAGTCTGCTAAATACGATGACTGTCGATAATAATACAATTATAATTATAGGTTTATATGATAATATGGATGTCATTAAGATTATGCAATAGTTGAGATAATCTATTAGCAAAGTCTTCAATATATATTTCTAAATGTTAAGTAATTGTGACTTGTGACCTAAGACTTAAGAGGTTAAGTAATTATGTTTTCTTGGCACTAAAACTCACACTCGAGGGTGTGTGAGGCCGTCTTTTGGGGCCACGTGGCTGCCTCTTGGGGGGTCACGAGGCTGCCTCTTGGGGGGTCACGAGGATGCCTGCCTCTTGGGGGTCACGAGGCTGCCTCTTGGAAGTCACGAGGCTGCCTCTTGGGGGACACGAGGCTGCCTCTTGGGGGTCACGAGGTTGCCTCTTGGGGGGGTCACGAGGCTGCCTCTTGGGGGTCACGAGGCTGCCTCTTGGGGGGACACGAGGCTGCCTCTTGGGAGTCACGAGGCTGCCTCTTGGGAGTCACGAGGCTGCCTCTTGGGGTCACGAGGCTGCCTCTTGGGGTCACGACTCACAGTTTGATAAACTGTGAGTCGATTGTTGATATATGTTAATAAAACTATACGTAAGAACCTCCTCAAGGCTGTAACTTGCTTAGCTAAAAAATAACAAATAATAATTGGGGGTTCATTTGCTGAACCCCAAACCTTTTCAGTAACCCTTTTTTATCTGAACCCTCTGTAACGCTGAACCATAGGTAAAGCACGATGCATATAACAGATGAACTAACCAATATAACTAACTTAATTAAACCAACTGGATAAAGTAAAAGAGACAGAGAGAGACAGACAGACAGACATTAATACAAGCAACATATTTGCAGTCATAAAACACTGATAAAAAAAAATTACTTTCATTTTACAGACATGATAGCTGAAAACCAATCTTTGTCTTCAAACATAAAACACCTCGCCTTTCACCCACTTCACCCACATAAAATATATATTTAGAATAAAACAATATATATTATATTATATATATATATATATATATATATATAATATATATATATATATATATATATATATATATATATATATATATATATAAAATTGTGTGTGTGTGTGTGTGTGTGCAGAATTATTAATTAATTATATTAGTATTAGAATCATGATTATAATAATAATTGTTGTCCTTAATAGTTATTCCTCTTCCTTCTGCTGGGTCATGAAGGAAGCCGGCCTCGGGTGCAAAGGGGCTGTGACTATCTCTGGAACCCGTAGGTGCAGGACCGGGACGTCCACCTCCCGGGGCTCGTGCGGCCCCAGGCTCTGCTTCAGGAGGCTGCGGTCGTTCTTGCCCTTGATGGGGTGGTTCCTCTCCGGCCCCGACCACGGCGGTCTCCGGGTTGGGAGTCCCTGTGCCTTCTTTTACCAACTTCGAGGTTAATTCCAGGCCTGGAGCCCCGAGGGCAGTTCGTTGTTGCCTTCAACATCGTTCTGACAGTTCCTGCGACGGCGCTGGAACCAATCGTATTGGCGTTTGACTTTCCATTGTAGACTTCCGACGCCGTGGTGAGGGGGGGACCTGCTGCATGGGTGACAGCTTCTCCCCCCGTATCAACCTGGCTTTACGCCTGGAGAGGCCACTCCAAACCAACAACCAGAGCGCAACTCTATAGTCTCCTGAGACTGACGGAAGCCTACTGCTACTATATATGTGCAACTGCTAGGTGAACAGTTGCATTAGATGATAGAAAATGTCCCCCAACTATTTCTGTTCCGCCCATTTTAAGTGCTATATAGTCATCTGGCTTAGGACGTACGTTTCTTCCGTCCCACCCGAGTATCGAACCCGGAATCTTCTATTGTGAGTCGTTAACCAAGCCAACAGTACTACGAGACAAACGTATTTACGTTAGGTAAACCCCTCGGCTGGTTCCGGTTAGGTTAGGTTAGAGAAGTTAGGTCATATAACGTGACCAAATGGTCATGTTCTCACGATCAAACGTAATCCATTATGTAAAAGTGGAATAATAATTAGTTTTAGCATATTTAATACATTATATACCCTTGTATACCAATATACCGTTAGTGGCAAAACTACGGACACACTAAATGCTCGCGGGAACTGTTAACAGCCTCGATGAACTAGGTACATAATGTGTTAACATATAATGAACAGTTTGTTCACAAGTACGAGATTTATAAGTATTGTATATGCCCACACACCAGCCTTGACACCCCTCAACATTAAGAGCCTAACTTGAGATACCTGACAAGCTTTTAGGTAATATGCCAGTACAAGAGCGACAACCAGTCCTGATACTCCAGTTACAGCACCACTCCTGTGCCAGGTAAGTCCACTATGGGCTCACCACAGCCCGTGCTACTTGCCCCGCTCCTGTGACAGGCACTACGGGCTCACCACAGCCCGTGCTACTTGCCCCGCTCCTGTGCCAGGTAAGTCCACTACGGGCTCACCACAGCCCGTGCTACTTGCCCTGCTCCTGTGCCAGGTAAGTCCACTACGGGCTCACTACAGCCCGTGCTACTTGCCCGCTCCCGTGCCAGGTAAGTCCACTACGGGCTCACTACAGCCCGTGCTACTTGCCCCGCTCCTGTGCCAGGTAAGTCCACTACGGGCTCACCACAGCCCGTGCTACTTGCCCCGCTCCTGTGCCAGGTAAGTCCACTACGGGCTCACCACAGCCCGTGCTACTTGCCCCGCTCCTGTGTCAGGTAAGTCCACTACGGGCTCACCACAGCCCGTGCTACTTGCAACTTTTTGTTCCGAGTAGCTGATCGAATCTAAAACAACAACAACTGACACTCAAGAAACGCGTGCCAGATCGCAACAAGCCCTCAGGTCAATCATCAACCTATTTACAGCAGCAGAACATGCATGCAAGTTGACGGCCGCTATGATCCAGTCGTGTGAAGATGGAGGCTGGTAGGCAGGTCACCTCTGTAAAGCAGGCCACGGAGCAACCAGTGAAGGTCACTGGTATGACCTAACCCGTGGAGAGAGTAACAAGTGGCCTAGCCTCTCTTTTGCCGGCTAAGGGTCGATCGCCGCGTTCTCAAAATGTTTCCAGAGGAGAATTGGAATTCGGAACTATTTTTTTTCTAAGAAAAAGTCGTGTAGTGAAGCACTTCTAAGGGAACATATATACATCCATAACTATCAATATATATAAACGGTTTGACCTCTCGAAGATTCGAGCCTGGGCGATCAGGGAACACCTCATTGGCTATCCACCCCACCATCGATTGTTTGAAAAAGTTTGAATTCTCGAGGTGGTCACACACACAGTTTATAGTGATGTATAGCATGGGGACCATTCAAACTTTATCTCACTCATAACACGACGCTCATACTGGGCTGATCTCATGGGAAATTTTAAAATCCTGAACAGTTTGGAGATATTGATCCAGACAACTGGAAAGTTACGGGCTATTCATGCCCGTGCCACCTCTTAGGTAGCTTAAACTTCATCATCAATTCTGGAAAGGTTAGATGTACCGCGGACAACGAGTAATGATTTTATGCTTAACAAGCAACAATGTAGGATGGAAAACAGATTTATTTTTTACCCATAGTTGAGTCAATAGAACCGCCTACCCGCCATAGTCGTCAATGCCAAAACATTGTTGAATTTCAAAATCCAGCTCGACAAAATCATTAAGACGAATGGGCGGGGGGGGGGTGGGATGGAGAGAGAGACCTTCGACAATCCACTGGCTTCCTGTCCTCGTCGAGGCTATTAAAGAGACAGTTACCCTCAGGTAAATACACTCTTAATTGTGTAGTTCCCTCTCAACATTCGAGCCGGGTGTTGCAAGCTCCCAAGCCAGTTAGTGAAAGTTCCCCATTCATTTATACGGAATTGATCGATTAGTAATAAACTATTTATTTATTTATTTACATATAAAAAAAGTTCTTTCATTCTTGTACAGCCACCAGCACGCACAGCATTCCGGGCAGGTCCTTACTCCTAATTTTCCCCCCGAATACGACCCGCCATATCTTTTAACAACGAGGTACCCATTCACTGCTGGGTGAACAGAGGCTACAGTTCAGGATTGGAGCCCAGTCGATCTCCCCGGCCGCAGGATACGAGTCTAGGCAAAAGCGCCGAGCGAGCGCTTTACCACTGCCCCACATGGTAATAAAGGTATTTAGGCCAAAGGTAAAGCATTGGCCTCATGAGATCATTTAGTACCATTTGACAACATGTGTGTTAACACGTAAACAAAGAAAATCACTAATGGTTATATTGACTCAAACAACTAAATGCATTTCAGAATCTTTTTCGGTATTTTTGGCATTCATCTCATCGTTTTCAATTTCAGCAAATGTTTTGATTGCAGTTTTGTTTTAAAAGTTTATTTCTGGCAAAAACTAAAATGTTTTCATATTTGAGCTTCGTGGCGCTGGAGCGTTCTTTAGTAGGTGGCTGAGACACGTCAGCTGGTTAATGGGACATGTCAGCTGGTTAAGGAGACACGTCAGCGCGTTAAGGAGACATGTCAGCTGGTAAGGAGACATGTCAGCTAGTTAAGGAGACACGTCAGCTGTTAAGGCGACATATCACACTAAAATGATATTTAATAGATCATGTAGGTGGTTAGCAGACAAGTTCACACAGGGAAACTAGGGGTGATCTTCAGTAGATGGTCATTGATAATATAAGACCTTTTTGTATTTAGTCTTATTTGGACTGTCTTGTAATTATATACTGTTGAGTATAGTTAAGATGAAGTGTTCTTCTATAGTAGTGAGAAAATGAGCATGGGATTATGTTGGTGTCTGTTTTTTGTCACAAGAATATTTTATTTAAATGTCAGTAATTTATAACAACTCTGAACTGCATTATGGTCATAAGAGCTAAACAAAAAGCAATTCTTGGTGCAAACGTATGCTAGTTGAATGTTATTGTTTTCATTACTTTTATTAAAAACACAAAATATATTTTTACCTCTAGGTACCTATTTTATTGCTAGGTAAACAGAGAATCAGGTGAAAAAGTGTGCTAAACTAGATTTTTGTCCAGCCTAGGATCGAGCCTGGGTCCCCTCAGTTGTAAGCCAAGGATATCATTTAAAATTTGTTCCACTAGTTCGACTATCCAGCTAATAAACACTAATAACCCATCCTGATGGTCTCGCATCATGCAGGTCGGAATTCAATCCCTAACCGTCCAAGTATTGAGCACCCATTCCTTTCCCCCATCCCATCCCAAATCCTTATCCTTCCTAGTGCTAGTCGTAATGGCTTGGCACTTGGTACTAGATATCTAAACTAAAGTACAGTAATCTGATTTAGCAAGAAGAATATCTAGTGATAAGCTGTCATAAAGGAATAGTGAAGAGTTAATCTGAAAATCAGAGCATTCACCTAAATACACACAGAAAATCCCACTAACATGATATATATATCAATGAGAAAATTCACTGGGGCTCCGAGGTGGCGCAAACAAGCGGCGGCGGTAGTGGTAGAATATGCAGCTGGCAGTGCCAAGGTCATGGGTTTGCTTCACCTCTTGCTCCATCAAATACCCAATGCAGACTGATGGAACATGGATGAATTGTCTGTTTGGCCACCAAATCAGCAAGTTCGTTAAATAGAAAACCTACATGGCTAAGGAGCAGGAAAAATTTCATTGTTCTATTTTACCAAAACGATACAACCAACACTAACTCTATAGGATAATTGGAATAATGATTTAAAACATATAGTCACAGGAATTTTTTTAAGAATAAACAGCAACTAAAAGCGATTGCTGGCTCAATAACATCAGATTTTCCTGAAGAGAATAGAGACTGCCACAGTAAAAATACTTGCCTCAAAAGGATAGCCACAAATATTTATTTAAAAATCTATACATCAGCAGGTTATCCCCATGTACAACATTATACATAAACATTATTCATTCTCCACCAGATCACAAGTATAGGTAGTAACATGCCAGCAATGGACAATTATATGAGCAAATATTATTTAATTAGCATGTTTAACCATTTAAAAAATACATGCACATGTACTTTCAATATAGACCAGTTACTGAGCAGCTACAAATGTTGTGCACTTTTCCCAGTAAACATACATGTGAAAATACAATACAATGATTTCCTTAAAGTCATATAATTTCTCAATGTCATTCATGGTACTGTATATAATTATCACTATATTTTTGTTAAAAAAAATACTTTTAATGGCTTTAACAAATATTATACACCAAGATAAGAATATTAAACTGCCTTAGCAATTACTGTCCAAAAGGTATATTATAGTCGCCCAACATGTGTGCTGTACACCCAATACATGTACAATACACTAATTATATCAATAGCATACCCAGTTTGCAAAAATAGGACAATAGTAATGACATTATCTGAAAAATCAAAATATTATGGAACTGGTCAAAAGACACACATGGCATGTTGCTGATTAATCTAGAGAACATGGGATAAGCTTGCTGTAAAACCATTCACGACTTTTTCTAACAGATAATTTGATCGAAAATAATTTCTGTACAATGCAGCTGTAAGGCAGTGGAAAGACTTTAAAGCAAGACCATAATGTTTCTTATGAATAGGTCACGTTATCAATTCTCATAACATCATCTGACCCTTTTGAGCAAAGTTATGAGGCAGAGTGAACACATCACAAAACTTTGAAGATATTATTATTTCAGTGCCTCCTTTGAAGTGCTTATTTATATAACTTTCTTTTCGTAACTTAATTCCAATGCAATATTATTAATAAATTCCATATTCTATTTTTTATATAAGAAAAGTATTTTTAATTTAAAGACTATTGCAGTATAGGTATATTCCATAAATTATCCACCCAATTTTTAAATGGGCTCGACCACCTATATAATCCAAACATTTGTGCAATGCCTAATTTGTTAAATGTTCCTGTTGTTCAAAGTCTCTTCTCATCAATATCCTTCTTAAGAACTCTCAAGATCTCTCCAGCTTTCTCCAAATTTTCATCTTCCTGTAAATAGACAAATAAAACTTTATGGGATAAGCTTTTGAGTTCAAGGCAATAACTAATGCTACAAATTTTTATTTTAACATCTGGCAATATTTTTCCCATCTTTTTTGAATATATATATATATATATATATATATATATATATANCTAACTACTTTCCTACTCCCCATTATGCGTTTACATTGAAGGACATTGAACACAGGTTGCTATTTCCGCCCAATTCTTCAGCTGGTTTACATGTAGCTGTGTGTTTACTCAGTCCACGCCCTTCTCACCAGCTTTACGGCGTCTGTAAACAATGACACGCATAGGCTTGCTTCCACGGCGGTCATTCACATAGAGCAGAACAGCTGCGAGTGAAAGACTGAGCTCTGAGGGGAAACCTCTCACTATTTCACTCTTGTATGAGTACTTTCCATCTCACCCGGCCCTTGTCTCTCTCTCTTCCACGCACTCATGCACTCATCACACACACACTCAACACACACCACACACACCCACACACACACACACACACACACACACACACACACACACACCACACACACACACACCAGACACGCTCCTTCCCTTTCTGTACACTATTCATTATCCAGGAACTAAAGTAACTCCCCTTTCATTCACGTTAATTCCTAGTCACCACAGTCAATAGACAGCCACACCAGGTACCACCAAGTCATTATAATCCACATCCAGTCTCTGCATATAATAGTCCTTTACACCGCTCAGCATATAGTTAGTAAAGTCAACATTTCCTTTGTAATAGTCAAGCAGAACTTTCAAGATGCAGCAACTGTAGTTCAACTCCAGTTACTTCAGTCACAATCCATCTACTGCAATCAACGTCTATCCGACCCAGTCACACCTCTCACCTTTCAATGACCCTATTTAACAATCAGTCACCCCCAATTAACAACAACTCGCTCAACAATCAATTACTTCAATTAACATTCAAGCAGTCCAGTTAATTGTCAGCTTCTCTGATCAACACTTCTGGCCACACCCAGTCTGCGGCCAATCAGACTCGCACCAGCTTCAAGCAGTTGCACCACCACACAATGATTCCGTGCGGCCTTAACCTATATTGTTAAGCGCTGGTGTTTCAAGACACGAGTGTTCCTTCCTGGACGGTGGAAGGTGTGTTTCAAGACACGAGTGTTCCTTCCTTCCTGGACGGTGGAAGGTGTGTTTCACGACACGAGTGTTCCTCCTTCCTGGACGGTGGAAGGTGTGTTTCACGACACGAGTGTTCCTTCCTAGACGGTGGAAGGTGTGTTTCAAGACACGAATGTTCCTTCCTGGCGGTGGAAGGTGTGTTTCAAGACACGAGTGTTCCTTCCTGGACGGTGGAAGGTGTGTTTCAAGACACAAGTGTTCCTTCCTGGACGGTGGAAGGGTGTTTCAAGACACGAGTGTTCCTTCCTGGACGGTGGAAGGTGTGTTTCAAGACACGAGTGTTCCTTCCTGGACGGTGGAAGGTGTGTTTCAAGACACGAGTGTTCCTTCTGGACGGTGGAAGGTGTGTTTCAAGACACAAGTGTTCCTTCCTGGACGGTGGAAGGTGTGTTTCAAGACACGAGTGTTCCTTCCTGGACGGTGGAAGGTGTGTTTCAAGACACGAGTGTCCTTCCTGGACGGTGGAAGGTGTGTTTCAAGACACGAGTGTTCCTTCCTTCCTGAACGGTGGAAGGTGTTTTCAAGACACGAGTGTTCCTTCCTAGACGGTGGAAGGTGTGTTTCAAGACACGAGTGTTCCTTCCTGACGGTGGAAGGTGTGTTTCAAGACACGAGTGTTCCTACCTGAACGGTGGGGTGTGTTTCAAGACACGAGTGTTCCTTCCTTCCTGGACGGTGGAAGGTGTGTTTCAAGACACGAGTGTTCCTTCCTTCCTGGACGGTGGAAGGTGTGTTTCAGGACACAAGTGTTCCTTCCTGGACGGTGGAAGGTGTTTCAAGACACGAGTGTTCCTTCCTGGACGGTGAAGGTGTGTTTCAAGACACGAGTGTTCCTTCCTTCCTGGACGGTGGAAGGTGTGTTTCAAGACACGAGTGTTCCTTCCTTCCTGGACGGTGGAAGGTGTGTTTCAGGACACAAGTGTTCCTTCCTGGACGGTGGAAGGTGTTTCAAGACACGAGTGTTCCTTCCTGGACGGTGGAAGGTGTGTTTCAAGACACAACTGCTCATTTCTGAACAATAGTCAACTTATTCGTGACGCGAGTGTGCGGCTTCCTGAGCAACAGGAGTTGTTCAGGACGCTATTGTACAATTACGTGAAAGGTAGCAGGGGGCCCCTCACTCGATGGGACGCCTCGCATGCAGCAGGTGTGTAGCCTGTTCTTTGGTGATGACTGTGGTGAATGGAAATAATCACACTCTCTCGCACACAAACTACGAAAATACCGTTGAAAACCCATTGAACAGTACTGCATAAAGTGACATTCTCTCTTCCTCTTCCCCATTCGGGTTCTGAGACTGGAAAGTAATCGTGTAAATATTTGTCTTGGTCGCAACGGGCCGGGAAAGGACCCCTGAGCAGGACAGAAAGGGACGAATGAATGCAAGAGTTTTTATGGTCCGGATCGGGAACTTTGTACCGGGAGCCGCCACCCGCACACGTCCGTACCGGGAGCAGCCACCCCCCACACGTCCGTACCGGGCAGCAACCCCCCCACGTCCGTACCGGGAGCAGACACCCCCCACACGTCCGTACCGGGAGCAGACACCCCCCCACACGTCCGTACCGGGAGCAGACACCCCCACACGTCCGGACTGGGAGCAACCACCCGCACACGTCCGTACCGGGAGCAGCCACCCGCATACATCCGTACCGGGAGCAGCCACCCCCACACGTCCGTACCGGGAGCAGCCAACCCCCACACGTCCGTACCGGAGCAGCCAACCCCCACACGTCCGTACCGGGAGCACCACCCCCACACGTCCGTACCGGGAGCAGCCAACCCCCACACGTCCGTACCGGGAGCAGCCAACCCCACACGTCCGTACCGGGAGCAGCCAACCCCACACGTCCGTACCGGGAGCAGCCAACCCCCACACGTCCGTACCGGGAGCAGCCACCCCCACACGTCCGTACCGGGAGCAGCCAACCCCCACACGTCCGTACCGGGAGCAGCCAACCCCCACACGTCCGTACCGGGAGCAGCCACCCCCACACGTCCGTACCGGGAGCAGCCACCCCCACACGTCCGTACCGGGAGCAGCCAACCCCCACACGTCCGTACCGGGAGCAGCCAACCCCCACACGTCCGTACCGGGAGCAGCCAACCCCCACACGTCCGTACCGGAGCAGCCAACCCCCACACGTCCGTACCGGGAGCAGCCAACCCCCACACGTCCGTACCGGGAGCAGCCAACCCCCACACGTCCGTACCGGGAGCAGCCACCCCAACACGTCCGGACCGGGAGCAGCCAACCCCCACACGTCCGTACCGGGAGCGCCACCCCCCACGTCCGTACCGGGAGCAGCCACCCCAACACGTCCGTACCGGGAGCAGCCAACCCCCACACGTCCGTACCGGGAGCGCCACCCCCACACGTCCGTACCGGGAGCAGCCACCCCAACACGTCCGTACCGGGAGCAACCACCCGCACACGTCCGTACCGGGAGCAGCCAACCCCACACGTCCGTACCGGGAGCAGCCACCCCACACGTCCGTACCGGGAGCAGCCAACCCCCACACGTCCGTACCGGGAGCAGCCAACCCCCACACGTCCGTACCGGGAGCAGCCAACCCCCACACGTCCGTACCGGGAGCAGCCAACCCCCACACGTCCGTACCGGGAGCAACCACCCGCACACGTCCGTACCGGGAGCAGCCACCCCCACACGTCCGGACCGGGAGCAGCCACCCCCACACGTCCGGACCGGGAGCAGCCAACCCCCACACGTCCGTACCGGGAGCAGCCACCCCAACACGTCCGGACCGGGAGCAGCCACCCCCCACACGTCCGGACCGGGAGCGCCACCCACACACGTCCGGACCGGGAGCAGCCAACCCCCACACGTCCGTACCGGGAGCAGCCACCCGCATACATCCGTACCGGGAGCAGCCACCCCCACACGTCCGTACCGGGAGCAGCCACCCCCCACACGTCCGTACTGGGAGCAGCCAACCCCCACACGTCCGTACCGGGAGCAGCCACCCCCCACACGTCCGTACCGGGAGCAGCCACCCCCACACGTCCGTACCGGAAGCAGCCAACCCCCACACGTCCGTACTGGGAGCAACCACCCGCACACGTCCGGACCGGGAGCGCCACCCACACACCCTTCACTTTCTCATCTCCCACAGCGAGAGAAACGCGTTGCTAAGACACGGATATGTTCAATACTGAAATAAACCGGGCATTCTGTCGCTTTGGAAAGGTCGTAGTTGTTTAAAAAGCCTTCTTTTTGACGCCTTTATTATGCACCCTAAACCCATCCCACGAGGACATGATAGCTCCAGCAGCTGGAGCTATTGTGGTCACGAACTAGTCACAAAAATTAATCTGTGCTTAGAGTATTTGATTGTGCTATTTTGATGTCAAAGCAACTTCAGCATTTTTACATTTCTGTGTAAGAACTATCCAAAAGTTCTTATATCACATATCCGTGCATAATAATGGAAGGTGAGAATGATTCCGCGGGCAGAGTTGCAGACTGATCAGCAGTATTCTGCAGCGAGTGCGTCCACTCGCAGCGACATGGTGAATAACCTGACTGGAGTTCATCTCTCCAAATACTGTTAAAGATCGGAGCCAAATAGCTCCCTCCGTTCTCTAGAGCTCGAACCCGGGCCAAATCTCTGGCGAGATACGGACACTATATTTCCCTCACCTCAAGCTCCATGTAGAAAACCAAAGGTTATAATAGATTTCTTAAAGAGCGTATATACAACAAGAAGTAATGTTTAACCGAACCATCGACAGTCAATATGAGAAGGAATCCACACGAAATAGATACCTTTGAGGTATTTCAAGTGCGGCCCGTCCTCATAAACACCGGCTAAATGCTCGTTAAACTACCATTCCTCTGCTAATGCATAAAAAGCAGTTTATAAGTTACTCAATTGATGATGTACGAATCTTTCTGGAAATAGTGCTTCGCTCTCTTCCTTGACTGTTGCACCTCATGCTGTTTATTGTGCACCTCATACTCATCCTGTGAGCGGTAGCGCAAAAATGATTACAGAGGGCACAAAAGACCTTTATCAGACCTCAACGGCTCTTTTCCTGTGTTCGAGTCTCCTTTCTCTTTAAATGTTGCACCCACGTCTTGCAATACAAATAATTGCCAAAAAAAACTAACGTATCCTAGGCCTAGCTATACACAAAACATATGCATTAATATTAGTTATTATTTAATTTAAAATATTATTTTGGTTCGAGTACGTTAAAATTAAGAAATGCGTGATGACCAGACCACACACTAGAAGGTGAAGGGACGACGACGTTTCGGTCCGTCCTGGACCATTCTCAAGTCGATTGAATTCTCAAGTCATTCTCACAATCGACTTGAGAATGGTCCAGGAAACGTCGTCGTCCCTTCACCTTCTAGTGTTGGTCTGGTCAACATAATTTAGCCACGTTATTGTGACTCATCGCCTGCAGTGGTTTAGCACATTGTGCTCTGTCCTGGCATCACTGAGGGATGGTGTTTGTAGCACCTCAACGGTAATTAAAAATGTATATTGTAACTGGTAGTCTGGCTAAACGGCTGCTTAACCTTACACGAGATATCTAGAGAGTGATGCTGTTAACAACGCTGCTGCTGTAAGACCTTCTGGTCGGCTATTACTATACTCACATTACAGCTACGTCCAAAATAAAGTTTGTGGTCAGCCTGGGTAGAGAGAGCCACTCAAGGAATCAAGAAGCAGGGAAGTACCCTACGCCCCGTCCACTGACACAAACGGTCATTAATGCGACCCTTGACTTCACCCCCAACACTCTCCTAATATCCATGTCCTTTCACTTGGCGAAGCGCCGTGACTCGTCCAACCCGGTACCTGGCACCCCCTGCTTCGCTAAATTGCACCTCGAATGATTTAGTTACGGTATCAGGGAGCACACACATACCCGCACTTACCTTGTGTTATGGTGAGGGTGATGGTGGGGATGACGAGGTGAGTGTAGCTGTGGCGAGGCGATGGGCTTGTGCCTCCACCGAGTTCTGACCAGGTCTGCCTCGCACAGCTCACTCCTGTCGACTGAACAGATAAACTTTGAACTTTCGCGGGCTAGAGGTGGCCATGGAGGCAGTCCGCTCGCCGCAGCCTCTCCAGTTGCCCCACAGCTCTGCGACTTGTTCTATATTGCTTCGTCTGTTCTGTCCGTTCTAAAGTTGTGTTACTCTGAGGCATTACTAATCATTCAGGAAGCCGCTTATGGTTCGCATGCTCCAGAAAGCGCAAGGGCTAGTCCTGAATGGCATAAAAACGAGGTAACCTTTCGATAGTTAGTCGCCCCTTAAGAAGGACGTAGAGTGCATAGCTGCATAAGGGCGGTGTTTCCTTCCTCGACGGAGTTAAGTCTACAAAAAAAAACAGATTTCCCCTCTCTGTTAGAGTATTGCTGAATAAAGACACAGGTAGTCAGCCTTGAAGGAGCGCCTCAAGGCATAAACGGGTCCCACTTGAGGGGCCCCGTTCTCCTCGAGCATGAGGAGTGGAAACTTGCCGTCCAGACACTCCCCCCCCCCCCCCCCCCTGCTCACCTTGGCCTCCGGGTTGCTATGTCACACACTTCGCTACCACTGGGCCATAGAAATACATAAAACTTACAAAAAAAATTATATAAGACTTTGTACTTGAGTGACAAGTCATATATCACTTCGAACTTGTAACTATTTATATATACAACAAATTTCCACATGGAGAACTGTTAATGGAGCTGTATCTTCACGTGAGCTTTCTGCCAGTTGTCATTTGTAGCTGTAACCAAATTTTGTATTTGTACCTGAACGCGCTCTGCCAATATAAATTTCTTGATCTAAATCCGAAAGTGCATCTCTGGCTAGTACTCACCTTGTTGTGCTAGCGGGGGGGGGGGTTGAGCTTCGGTTCTTTAGGGTGATTCCAGATTGGCTCCAGAGGACGGTAGAGCGACAGTCTCGCTTCATGCAGGTCGGCTTTCAATCCCCGACCGTCCAAGTGGTTGGGCACCATTCTTTTCCCCCAGCCCATTCCAAATCCTAATCCTGACCCCTTCCCAGTGTTATATAGTGGCAATGGCTTGGCGCTCTCTCCTGATAGTTTCCTTCCTTCCTTTCCTTCCAGGGGGCTTGTGTGTGTGTTGTGTGTTGAGACCCAAACATGTATTCTTGAGATAAGCCAATAAAGAGGTGCACTCTTTAGTGCAATACAACGTTTTACTTTAGTTCATTTATTATGCACCCCATACCCATCTTGTGGGCTGGTAGTGGAAAGGGTTACAGAGGCACATAATGGGCTCAGGGACTGAACCCCACGATTCATTTAGCTAAGCAAGTTACAATCTTGATGAGCTACAACGTAGCAATGAAATTAATTACATAAATGCAGGGAATAAATCCCAATAGCGAGGATGAAGTAAAATATGCACTTTTTAGGCTATATAAAATTGTTTATTCAAATGCATAATTGAGTTCAATAGAAAAGGGCAAATTGTGATAGCTTTTGATATGATATACCTGGTTGATGGGGTTCTGGGAGTTCTTCTACTCCCAAAGCCCGGCCCGAGGCCAGGCTTGACATGTGAGAGTTTGGTCCACCAGGCTGTTGCTTGGAGCGGCCCGCAGGCCCACATACCCACCACAGCCCGGTTGGTCCGGCACTCCTTGAAGGAAACAATCTAGTTTCCTCTTGAAGATGTCCACGGTTGTTCCTGTAATATTTCTGATGCTCGCTGGTAGGGACGTTGAACAACCGTGGGCCTCTGATGTTCATACAGTGTTCTCTGATTGTGCCCATGGCACCTCTGCTCTTCACTGGTTCTATTCTGCATTTTCTTCCATGTGCGTATATAAATTGATCAATTATAAATTAACATAATGATCAAATAGTGTTGATCAATAAGTTAAAGAACTGTCATAGCATCACCTTGCCGGTGATCAGGTATAAACATTTTATTTCTTAGTTTCGTAAACAAATATTGTTTGGATCAAAAGTATTTAGGCAACTTTATTGTTTTAT
>WNGS01003388.1:15398324-15421141 GCA_020271785.1 Procambarus virginalis | reverse complement strand
GGCCGATGGCAGACAGGGCATGTGGTGGTATGGGGAGGCCGGCTGTGTCGGGGGCAGCAGGTGATGGTAGTGTGATCAGGCTGGCAGGTAGTGGGGAAGGGGCGATGGGTGGGGGGTACGGACAGGAGGGACGTTTAACGAGCTATCGAACCAGTCCCAGGAAGACACCTACACAATACACCGGAAAATGGGAGAGATGTACCTACTCCTCTCCCTCACTATTTATCTCTATCTCTTAAACTAGGAGCGTCCATTAGTTTAGAGAGAAACTTCTCCCACCCACCCACCCACTCTCTCTCTCTCTCTCTCTCTCTCTCTCTCTCTCTCTCTCTCTCTCTCTCTCTCTCTTTGCGAGGCCCATTCTGTAGTATGTGGACCCAGTGTGGAACCCCCAACCATGAAAATGGAAAAAAAAACAAGAAATTATAAAATGCAGAGGTATCTAACGAGGCACGTACTAGAACTGAAAGGATAAACTACGGGGAAATGCTAAGGGAGAAGAACTTCACACCACTTTAAGAGGGATATAATTAAGGAGACATGATAACGGCATACAAGATTCTCAAGGAAATTCATAAGGTTGATAAAGCAGATGCTGTCAGTAAATCAGAGTAACAAGGGGACATACAAGGGAAACTTGAGGCACCGATGAATTAGGTGTATGGTAGAAAGATTTTTTTTAGTGTAAGAATAGAAAGAAGATGGATTGTGCTGGAGACAGAAGATAGACAGCAGAAGTTAACACAATAATTGATTCAAATTAAATCTATCAAAGAACAGTTTAGTGAGAGCATATCCATCCACATATCGTCTTATAGGTTCATATATGTGTACACAGTTCCGGGCACCCGTTGCTCCGGGCATCCGTTACTCCGGGCACCCGTTGCTCCGGGCACCGTTGCTCCGGGCACCGTTACTCGGGCACCCGTTGCTCCGGGCACCCGTTGCTCCGGGCACCCGTTGCTCCGGGCACCCGTTGCTCTGGGCACCCGTTGCTCCGGGCACCGTTACTCCGGGCACCCGTTGCTCCGGGCACCCGTTGCTCCGGGCACCCGTTGCTCCGGGCACCGTTACTCCGGGCACCCGTTGCTCCGGGCACCCGTTGCTCCGGGCACCCGTTGCTCTGGGCACCCATTGCTCTGGACACGCATTGCTGTGGAGATAATATCTGTAATATCTTCAGCACACCCACCACCGTTACTCAAGTCTTCCGTATTACTGAGTATGGTGTTGTAGGGAGGGGTGTGGGAGGAAGGGCAACATACCCATACTGACGAAGCTCTCTTGATTTCCTTGCCATCCACTTGGGCAGAACGGTAGAGCGACAGTCTCGCTTCATGCAGGTCGGCGTTCAATCCCGACCGTCCAAGTGGTCGGGCACCATTCCTTTCCCACCCCTCGTCCCATCCCAAATCCTTATCCTGACCCCTTCCCAGTGCTATATAGTCGTAATGGCTTGGCGCTTTCCCCTGATAGTTCCCTTCCCCTTCCTGACTGAGTAAACATATTGTTTAAATTTCCATTCACCTGGGAATGAGACTCGAACCCTGGATCCCCACGCATGTGTGAGGCCAAAGCTCCATCGAACGAGCTATTAAGTGGTCTTAATAAGGAAAGTTCCCTTTCCTTAAATTAGGGAAAGACAGAAAAATACGTTTATTTCCACGGAAGTGTGGATGACAATTATATTGACCAACTACCTGTGCATGGAAGTGGTCTCTGTGACAGACGCCTCTTTCGGAGCACCGCTCCTGTGCCAGGTAAGTCCACTATGGGCTCACCATAGCCCGTGCTACTTGAACTTGTTCCGAGTAGCTGAATCTATAACAACAAACGCCTCTTCATTCTGAGGTTATGTACGGAGGGGAGAGTTCCAGGGTTCATCTCTAGTCTTTCCCTCGTGTCCCACGTCGACACAAGAGCGGCTTGAACGAGTGTCCCGGGAAAGGTTAACGAGGTTCATACGACCCGGACAGATATTGTGACGGGGAAAATCGTTTACGTGAAGGCGAAACCTCTCTCTCTTTCTCTGTCTCCTCCATCCAGATGCTGGACAAAGGGGGATCAGTGGCTAACAGATCAGCGTCAGTTACCATTGTTTCAGTGTTCGGGGGAAGGGGTAGTCGACAGGACTTCCACCTCTTTGTGGGCGGGGTGCTGGGTGGGTAGGGGAACCTCCGACGAATACCTCATGTTATGTAGCCTAAGCCGTTGTCCCTGTCTATACCCACACCTCAACCCCAACACTATACACCCACCACACCCAAAAAAACACCCACACTCATTCCTGTGTCTGGCATAGAGACGGGCGATGATTTCCAGAATCGACAACGTTTGAAACAAGTCTAGTTTTATTTGCGGGGCACAGACTTAGCTTATTTGTTCTGTACCACCATCGCGGCCGTGATGAAGGCCGCGAGACCCGAAGGTCCCATGCAAGTCTTCCCCCAAAATACACGAAATTGGAAATCCACTTGAGACGGATGACGGGTGAGGGCTATAACATGTATCCCGTCAAGTAAGTGGACCGGCGGAGGAGGGAACACCGACCTACTGCCTTTGTTTTGATAATGAATACAGCCTCAGTGTTGTGAGAGGCTGTGGCTACTATCACATAGGGTATACGTGATAGTGGCCGCGATAGATGATACGCGATAGGATACGTGATAGATGAATATCCGAAGACGTGGACTGGAATGCATCATGCTCCGAAAAGATCTTGTAAAGAGCCTATTTCTGTTAGGGGCCCACATGGGTTTGGCGTGGGTCTGTGTAAGGGTGTGGGTTTTATAAGATTATGGAAGCCGTATGTGGGTATTAGGGTTATGAGAGCGAGTGTGCGGGGAGGGGGTATGGGTGTGGGTGGGAGGGGGTATGGGTATGAGTGAGAGGGGGTATGGGTGGGTGTTCTTGCGCAAGCGTCAGCCCCCACCCCTCTCCGCAGCCCCACCTGGCAACCTGAGTCTACTGTCCTGATGGTCTACAGCTGCTTCTCCTGCTTGTAATCCTGACACTGCTTTTACAACAGCTGCTGCTGCTGCTGCTGCTGCTGCTGCTGTTGCTTCTGTTGCTTCTGCTGCTACCTCTTCTGGCGTTGGCACGAGTCCATATTCAAACTTGCTTCTCCAGCATTAAAACGAATTCTTGCGCTGCTGTTGTGTGTTGTGATGAAGAGCCGCGTGCCAGGCTGTAAACAGCCTCCAGCATCCAGTTACACAGCAGATGCTGGCCAGGTCGCGGCGGCCCTCCACACACTGCTCAAGCTGTAGTGTAGAATATCCCTCCAGCGGATCATCTCCCCTGGATGTCTGCCCCGCTCAACACATGTCCCTCTGAGCCCCAGCCCCCCCCCCCCCTCTTCCTCAGTGGGGAAATCTAGATCTATCGGAGCAGATCTATCGTTATCAGATCTATCTGTCTGCTAACTTTTGATTTCTAATGGCTATCTTTGTTGGTTATGGTCTACTTACCGAGGAATACAAAGTGTTAATACAAGTATTTGTGTACAATGTATTGAATAATAATTATTATAATAACTAGAACAATTAATTCATTATCACATCGCTATCATAAACATATCGTTATCATATTCTCATAGCCCTCCATAGCCTGGGGTGATAGGAAGACATTTCCATTAATTAGATATTCAGACAAGAAGCCCCAAGACGTGTCTCTGACAGGTATACCTTCCCTCCCACAGGTGGCGACCGTCCGCGAGGACTTCGACGATCTGCTGAAGGCGCTGCCGGAGGGAACAGTGGCTGGCACCCCGACCTCCCCGCCGGGGACGCCTGACGAGGTGGGTACACTATCTATCTTGAGATGATTTCGGGGCTTTAGTGTCCCCGCGGCCCGGTTCTCGACCAGGCCTCCACCCCCAGGAAGCATCCCGTGACAGCTGACTAACACCTAGGTACATATTTACTGCTAGGTAACAGGGGCATAGGGTGAAAGAAACTCTGCCATTGTTTCTCTCCGGCGCCCGGGATCGAACCTGGGACCACAGGATCACAAGTCCAGTGTGCTGTCCGCTCGGCCGACCGGCTCCCTATACCCACTATGCAGTAATGGGTGACGCTTATTGTTATATGTCGAGGGGCCTGACGGCTGAGTGTACAACGCTCGGGATTCGTAGTCCTAAGGTTCCGGGTTCGATCCCCGGCGGAAACGAATGGGTAGAGTTTCTTTCACCCTGATGTACCTGTTCACCTAGCAGTAAATAGCTACCTGGGAGTTAGACAGCTGCTAAGGGCTGCTTGCTTGGGGGGTGTGCAAGAAAAAGGAGCCCTGGTCGAGGGCCGGGCCTCAGGGACGCTATGCCCCGAAATCATCTCAAGATAACCTCAAGATAGCGTAAAGGGGGCTGTGGTGGGTGGGGTAGGGGTAGGTTGCATGCCGGTGATGCATGGTCTAGCACTGGTCTCACGTAGGTTGTGTATAGGCTTTTTATAGAAATCGGGGTTTTATATCCTAGAGGCTGTTCTAAGGGTCTGCAAATTGTTCATTTAATGCTGATATTATGGTGTTTGTGTGTGTGTGTGGCTGGAGTGGCGAGACCTGTGTGTTGTCCAGGCTGAGTGGGAGGAGCAGGGGGGAAGAGGACAAACTCCAGTGAGGAAGGAAGGACAAACTCCAGTGAGGGAGGGAGGACAAACTCCAGTGAGGGAGAGGGAGGGAGGACAAACACCAGTGAGGGAGAGGGAGGGAGGACAAACACCAGTGAGGGAGAGGGAGGGAGGACAAACACCAGTGACGGAGAAGGAGGGAGGGAGGGAGGACAAACACCAGTGAGGGAGAGGGAGGGAGGACAAACACCAGTGAGGGAGAGGGAGGGAGGACAAACACCAGTGAGGGAGAGGGAGGGAGGACAAACACCAGTGAGGGAGAAGGAGGGAGGGAGGGAGGACAAACACCAGTGAGGGAGGTGAGGTGGAGGTGAAGGCTGCCAGGAGAAGGGGGCGAGGAGAGATGCGTCATGGCAGGTGATGGAGGCAGGTGTCACTAATTAGACGAGAAGTGTGGCGGCGGCGACGAGGACGCTAACTGAAAGTTCCTCCATTATTCAACAGCAAAACGACGGACTAGTTGACACCGAACAGTTGACAGCTGCTCCCCTTACGTTGACAGCATCATTCCCTCCCCCCACCAATCCCTCCCCCCCCCCAACCAGGGGTCGTCCCCCTACCACCTCCCCCCCCCAACTAGGGGTCGTCCCCCTACCACCTTCCCCCCCCCACCCGGGGGTCGTCCACTACATACACCCCACAAACACAAAGCTGAGACTTTTAAATCCTCAGAAACATTCAAAATTGCACATTATTTAATTTCTAATGAAAGGTAACGACCGAGCGATAGTCATCCGGCCTCGTCCGAGCAAACTGGTTCTTCTCGGCATGAATGATATTGAATAATTTTTGTATAATGCAATATAAGAGTCCGAGAGTCTGTAGGAAAATGGTTGAATGGGGCAAGAACGACTGGATGAGCGTCAGCGGACACACACACACATATACTCCCAGGAGAGACTACGGGAATTAAATCTCACGTCGCTGGACGACAGAAGAGTTAGGGGGAACATGATCACCACATACAAGATTCTCAAAGGAATTGATAGGGTTGATAAAGATAGTTTAACACAAGGGGCACACGCAATAGGGGACACAGGTAGAAATTGAGTGGCCACATGAGCCATAGAGACATTAGAATTTATATTTTTTTGTGACACAGTAGTTATCAAATAGAATGCATTAGACAGTGATGTGGTGGAGGCTGACTCCATACACAGTTTCAAGTGTAGATATAATAGAGCCCACCCTGGAAACACAAACCGTAACTGTCTCTATTTTGCGCTTGTTACAACTTGTAATAAAGTTGTTACATCTTGGCTTAACGTGTTTATGACGTAATAGAACGCTGTTATAACTTGCTATATTAGTTGTTATAACTGGTTAGGAGGTGTTAAAACTTGCTCGAACGTTGTACCAACGCCGTAGTTTCGCTGTGTGTTTGCTGGGCAATAGGCTCAGGAACCTGTACGTCAGTTGATCGACAGTTGAGAGCCGGGACCAAAAAGCCAAAACTCAACCCCTGCAATCACAACTAGGTGATTACAACCACACACACACACACACACACACACACACACACACTACACTACACACTTGTGCACACAATACACACACACACTCCACACTATATACACTACACACACACACATCCAAACCATACAGACGATAAGTCACAATAACGTGGCTAAAGATACGATGACCAACCCACACATCAGACAATCGACTTGAGAATGGTCCAGGACGGACCGAAACGTCGTCGTCCCTTCACCTTCTAGTGTGTGGTCTGGTCAACACACACACCAGAAGATGTGCAGACGACGACGACGTGTCGTTCCGTTCTGGACCATTCTCACATCACTCAGGCTTCTCATCCTTCAAGCTGGTATTGAGAGAGAAAAAAATCTGAGCTCCCCATGTTACGAGACAGGAAGGCTGTGTAATTAGCACCAATTACTCTGTCTCGACGGCTTGTGCACCATCACCATCAACAACAGTTTAGTCGGTCATTAATGTAATCACCTTGACCTTGGCTGGAAACCTACGCATAATTTACGCTTGTCCATGATTTCGTTCTTATCTAGAACACGCGTTTGTGCTTGACTGATGCGAATATTATATATATATATATATATATATATATATATATATATATATATATATATATATATATATATATATATATATATATATATATATATATATATTATATATAGTGTGTGTGTGTGTGTTTGTTTTGATTGTGTGAGGTGGTGTGCTTCGCCCCATACTGACGTAGTGAGGAGCCGGGAACCCGCTCTGATTCCTCACAAGTTATGTGCGCTAGCATATTTACTATGTGTGCCCGCAGGATGGAGCTATTAGCTCTTGGACCCCGCCTTTCTAACCCTCGGTTGTCTAATGTACTGACTCCCGACATAGTTCTATTTTATCATATTTACTATATATTTCTCTCACACACATCCCCAGGATGCAGACCGTAGCTGCTAACTCCCAGGGGCCAGATTCACGAAAGCAGTTACGCAAATACTTACGAACGTGTACATCTTTCCTCAATCTTTGACGGCTTTGCTTACATTTATTAAGCTGTTTACAAGCATGAAAACGTCCCAATCAACTGTTGTTATTGTTATAAACAGCCTCCTGGTGCTTCGGAGCTCATTAGCTGTTTAATAATTGGAAACAAAGCCGCCAAAGATTGAGAAAAGATTTACAGCTTCGTAAGTGCTTGCGTAAGTGCTTTCGTGAATCTGGCCCCAGGTACCTATATACTGCTATGTGAACAGAAGCATCAGGGGGGAATGAAACTCTGCCCATTTGTTTCCGCCTCCGCCGGGAATCGAACCCGGGCCGTTAGGACTACGCTCCCCCAAACACTGTGTACTCAGCCGAGTACAACACTGTGTACTTGGCTCCCTGTGTGTATGCGCACTCGCGTGCACGCGTGCGTATCTATGTGTGATAACTTATGTGCATTATTAGACGTGCTAATAGGATCAAGCAATAATTCCCTGGTCCCACCATTCTATCTGATCGGGAAATTCACGTTTCTCACCGTATTTAATTCTAGAAGTTATTAACTGAAGGTGCCTCAGCAGTCTCCTCTTACAGTCCGTTCCGTTTACTGGTGATTCCTACGAGGAAGACGTTATTAGGACGGTAGAGTTAGGGGAGAGTTGAGAGGCGTATGGGCTGGTGTTGGGCTGTGTCTGAGGGGGGAAAAAGTGAGGGGAAGGGGTAGACGAGTGGGCTGTGGGCTGGTATTAGGGTATCCGTGTGACGGGATGGGGGTGGTGAGGGAGGTAGAAGACAATTCTGCCTCCCGCACCAGCGTCTCGTCTGGTAATTGTCACTTGATCCGTACAACAGTTCAGGAATGCTTCACTCCCGCTCGAATGTTTACGAAATACTTTCTCCGCTTGACTATCGTTCCCCATGCCAGTCTGTTCCCTCCCCAAGCCTACTGCCCACACCCCCAGCCAGTCCAGTCTCCTCTAGCACCTGCAGGAGCCGTCATGCCCCGCCCCAACACCTGCTTGGCGGAGTCACCAAGGTTAAGCAACACACGCCGCCTCACGGCCGCTCATCCCGGCCTACACCTGCTTCCTCTATCCTTCAAGTCTTCCACATTTCTCTCCTCTCTCCCATCTCCTTAAACATTTAATCTTAGCCTACTTTTCCTCCCCCCCCCCCCCCGTCTTCCTAAAATGTGTTTCATATTTTATCCTTTATATAACTGTCAACCTCATTCTCTCCATCTGTGTTCCTGCCTTCTACCCATCCTCCCTAGGCTGCCGACACCTGCCAATAGTGATTGGACAGCGGGTCACTTCAGTAGACCAGCAGTTAGTAGCTGGTCGAATCAACCGAAATGAGCATTCTATAAAAAATGGAAATGTAACTAAAACCCCCAACCTAACTGGCTCCAGCTATTCAAGGCCTAAAATATACTATATTAGGCAGAATATATATATATATGTGCTATACTAGGCCTAGGAATGTTTGTTTGGTTTTGTCTTTTCGTTCCTGCGACAAAATTTATAGTAAACAAAGGTGAAATGAGACGAGGACAACGAGAGCAAGAGATCAGGGCTACTAGGGCAGGAACACTAGGGCAGGAACACTAGGGCGGGAACACTAGGGCAGGAACACTAGGGCAGGAACACTAGGGCGGGAACACTAGGGCAGGAACACTAGGGCAGGAACACTAGGGCGGGAACACTAGGGCGGGAACACTAGGGGCAGGAACACTAGGGCAGGAACACTAGGGCAGGAACACTAGGGCAGGAACACTAGGGCGGGAACACTAGGGCAGGAACACTAGGGCAGGAACACTAGGGCAGGAACACTAGGGCAGGAACACTAGGGCAGGAACACTAGGGCAGGAACACTAGGGCGGGACCAGGGCCTGTCCAAGGGTATGGGGGGTACACACTGCGAAGGACAGCGGCCGCCTGAGTATCTAACCAACACCTGCCGCAGAGGAATGGCGCCCCGCCGCAGGCAGCCTAGACCACCCGCTGCCTGTCGCCGCTCACTGCGACGACGAGCGAAAGAACCCGTAGGAAGAAAAAAGAGAGAGAAGGAGGGAAAGTGAAATAGGAGATGGGGAACCATGAAATAAATATACAAATAGGAAATTTAAACGACAGAGGAAATTAACAAATATTGAATAATATATATAAAACATATATGTTACTAGTTTGTTCATACGCAAATGAGTACTAAATGTTTCGCGAATGGCGGCAGTGACAGAGTAGTAAGAGTTCTGGTAGTTGAACCGATATTACTGCAGTAGAAGCCATGGCTGTAGTAATGGTGGCTGGGGCAGGAGCAGTGCGAACAGAAGCCCTTGCGTCGAGACCCGACACTAAACCTATCGTGTTCTCCCGCAGAAGTCGGAAGCAGGAGCCGCGACAGCGTCGTCAACGAGAGGAGTGGCTGCAGCAGTGGCTCGCGCCGCCCAGCTGCGTCAGGAGCAGCGTGTAGCTGCCCTAGAGCAGCGGGCAGACAGTCTCGACTTCGCCCTCACCCGCGCCCAGAAGAAGGTAAGAATCCCCTAGTCTACCTTAAGGTCTATCCGGCACCTCTGATTTAATGCATCGCGTATTGTACACTGTTTACCTCAAATCCTTGAGAATATCGGTGCTAATTAAGGTAGGATTGAAATTGAAATGTTGTTGTTTAAGATTCAGCTTCTAGGAACAAAAAGTTCCAAGCAGCACGGGCTATGGTGAGCCCGTAGTGGACTTACCTGGCACAGGAGTGGGGCTGTAACTGGAACTGAAACGAGTTCATCGAGGTATAAATACATACAAAGGGGTGAGGTGCCTCAAACTATTCTCACCCCGTTCAGTACAACTAAAAGTTCTTATAGTTGTTAACAGTAGTTTACCTACATCGGGTTAATTCGAAACAAAAACAATAAATTGGATTTGTAAAAATAGAAATATAAAGTAGAGTGAATGGTCGCCAGAAGCTGAAAAGTCATGTAAATGCTACACGAATCTTACCCAAGCATTTAGAGACCACAGAAGGTCCAAGGTCACTCACACCACACCACATGATGACACAGTTTTAAGCTCGCCAACTTCAAGTTCAACTGAACTTAATATTATCCAGCTTCAATCTCCCCCAAAGCCTCAGTGTTGTAAGGGTAGGAGGATATACCATCCTCTCAAAGAGGTAATAAATCCATGAAACTATGACACAAAAGTCAAAACAGCAAAAATTCTAAATTTTCTAAGCGAACTAGAAAATCTCTAGTTCGCACTAAACTATGCGAACTAAGAGAGAGCCCCGTGAATAACCATCTCCCGCCCCCTGCTCTTGGCTGTCCCGTATAAAATAATATTATATGCAAATATTTCAGACAATAGCAAATCACACACTTTCAGTAATATGCAAATAAAGCGTAAGATTCTGATGAAAAATAAAATATTGCAAACAATTATGACGCATTCTTATGCACTTTGAGATATTTTAGAAATTATCTAAAAATGTCACACTTACAATGATTTGCTTTGCTGAATTTTATTCATTTATGTATTAAGTTCTCTCCGCAGTTTTGGCGCGCACTCCTGATATATCTTATTTCTCTTCACAGTTGTCGTCGTTCTCGCTTGGCTCAGGAATCGAGGAGCGAGTTGCGGAACTGGCCGAGGCGGAGCGCCAACTGGAAACAAAAGCCGAGGCGGCGACGACCGGAGTTGGAGAAGTGAGGTCGTCCTCGGTGAAGCTTCTGGCCGCGCTGGAGGCTCTGGAGGCCCGGATGGAGAAGGAGGTGGCGGAGGTAAAGCAAGAGGTGGCCAAGATGGAGTTCACGGTGGCCCAGACGGCGGCGGAACGACAGAGTGGCCAGCAAGACGCTCGCGTGGCCCACGACGACACCTCCGCCTTACGCTCGGACTTACAGGGCGTGTCGCGACACCTCGACGAAATCACCCTCAAGACGGCAGCGCTGGAGGGCCGGAAGCTGGATCACGACATCACTGTTGCGCAGTGCCGCGCCCAGCAGCTGACCTTCGACCTCAGGTTGACGGACACCTTGGAGCGTCTGCAGCACGTGGAGCGGCGCCTTCGTCGGTCCCACTTCCAAAGGGCGCACCAGCACCATCTGGCGCCGTGGAGGGACTCCGCCGACGATGCGCCGGGAGAAAACAAACGCCGGCGGCGCAGCGCCTCCCCGAGCGGCTAGAATAAAGGCGAGAGAGGGAGGCAGGGAGGGCTATGTCACCATGCCACTCCCACCTTGCCATAGCCTTCATCAATGGCTGCAGCCCAGTAATGCAACTATTCAGAAACTATTACCACAGTTGCACAGACAAAAGTTGCAACCATACCCGTTCTAGCTTCAATCTATCTTCCCAAGTTATCAAGATCTCCATCACTTTCGGATTCCTCTGTGCTCCCTTTCTTAAAAATTCCCCGCTCCCACCTCCCTCTCTCTAGTATTCCCTGTTTATCCACCTTTCCAAGTCCTCTGTCTCTCTTCCATCCTCTCTCCCATCACTCCTTGCCTTTCCTCACCGTAGTGCCTGAATGAACGTTTTGGTCACCAGTTCCTAGTCATAGGAGAAATAGGATGAAATATATATATATATATACAATTTTAAAGTTTATAAGATGTATGTAAAATGTGCATTTTCATGCTTATGTTGATGCCCCAGATCCTTGTTTCAACACGTATATATTTTTAAATAGTCTAGGCTTGGGGTATTGTTGCATGCAACTGTACACAGGTGCACTACATATACAATACATATTATTGCTATTCACACAACGAGACGAGTTTGCATGCAATTAGATTAGATTATATTTACTATATTTATAGTATTATATAACTTATTGAAGTTATATTTACTCGTAAAATATATTATGTTAAAGTGAAACACTTACAATAACGTTAATAATAATAACTGCATTAAACACACACACACACACACACACACACACACACACACACACACACACACACACACACACACACACACACACCGCACACAATACACACACAACACCACTACACAATGTGTACCGTCTGTCTGTCTGTCTACCCGACAACTTGCTAGGTCATATAACCTTTGACCTCACATAACAGCCATCTTCATGTCCTATACGACCTTTCTTCATCGATATGAAACAAGTGTATTTTGGGGCCCCTTAAGCATGGTTGTAAATTACAAAGGTATGTCAGTATTTTACGTAAATCGCGCACGCGCGTGTATGTATCGTGCCAGTATGTTCAGCATATCCAGTACTTAGTGTGTACATATTTGTCCAGTGTCCAATCCCTTGTACAGTATGACCAGTGCTTCACTTGTTCATCATGTAATGTGATCAGTGTTTTGTATTGAGTCTGTATCGTCTAGGATCTAGTGTGCTCAATATCCAATATCCTGTATAGTTGACGATATACTTTATTCAACTGTAGCATTGCATAAATGGACCGAAAATTGTGCACGATCTCCAGCGCCCTGTGTGTGTATGTGTGTGTGTAAAAGGGCATTTACCATTGATCTCCAAAGAAATTTTGAGTAAGCAAAGACCAGCTCGTGGTTCAGTGTCTTGACGCATGCCGCCGTCCTTGCCAAAGTTATACCAATCAAATCACAATGAATCTTGGGAGCCGTAACTTGAGACGTCAAGAGAGCCAGGTCTTTAGTGCCAAGGTCTCTAGTGCCAAGGTCTTTGGTCTGGTTGGCCTTGAATGTGGATTGGCTTCACACATGTGAAGGAGAGGATTGCTGAAAACGGCTGTGTGTGGATAACTCCGGGGAACATTCAGTGATGACTGTCCCTTGAGTGTCCATATTGAATGGGTTCAGTTGGGTGTACTCTGGGTGTTGTTGTGTGTACGTCAACATGCCCTGAAACACTCTTGGGTTAAGCAACATAGCCTGAGAGAGAGTTCGGGGGCCCGCAGCATGCCCTACAGAGAACACTGGTATGGCAAATAGCACCGAAATAGTTCAGAGCTCTTAATATGCCCTAAAGTAGTTTTAGGTCTTGTGTGTATTGGAACTTCACCCGTCCAGTAGGGTGTAGCCCTGGGACCATTGAGGGTGCTACAGGGTGTAGCCCTCGAACCACTGAGGGTGTAGCCTAGGAGCCACCGAAAGCGTTAGAAGGCGTAGCCCAGGAGCCAGAGTACCGATGGTGTAGCGAAAGAACCACAAAAGACTTTGGGTGTCGGTCGCCCGTGTATATAGTGTAGATATCTATGCTCCTTGTAAATAATATTTTTTTATATGTGGAATAAAAAATGATCCAATGGGGGAAAATGTTTATAATTTCTCCTCGATTAATGATCAATGTCTATCTTAACCTCTTTGTCGCCTAAGTGTTGGTGAAGGTATTTCTTTACCATATATATGCGGCAAGTTGAGAGCTTAAAGGACGTTGGCAAATAATACTTATCTAGGTTAGTGCTTGTTGATGTAAAACCGAGCTAGTTGTACTCGCCCAGTTGTGCTTGCAGGATGTTGAGCTTTGGCTCTTTGGTCCCGCCTCTCAACTGTCAGTCATCTGGTGTACAGATTCCTGAGCCTATTGGGCTCAATCATATATCCACACGAAACTGTATGTAGTCAGCGTCCACCACATCACTTCCTAATGCATTTAATTTATTAACTACTCTGACATTAAACAAATTCTACAAATTCTTTCTAATGTCTCTATGGCTCATTTGGGCACTCAGTTTCCACCTGTGTCCTCCAGTGCGAGTGCATGTTATGTTAAATAATCTGTCTTTGTCTTCTCTATCTATTCCTTTGAGAATCTTGTATGTGGTGATCATGTGGCTCCTAACTCTTCTGTCTTACAGTGACGTGAGGTTTAATTCCCGTAGTTATGTGTGTGTGTGCGTGTGTATAAGAGAAACAACACTAGCATAACTTAATTTGTAGATGGGGAGATCGAGGGACAGGCAGCCCGAGCCCTTACGTATTTACCATACCACCCTCTCCCACAACACCTCTTCCACTACACCCCCACCACACGCTCCAACCCCCACCCTCCCTCCCCCCCACACACACACATACGCCGGGGATAACGGCAATATCTTAATCAGCCTCGAGCTCAGCTGATAACATAAAACAAAGAGATGCTATCAGCTGGCAACTGTAAACAAAGACGACCGCATGCGCTATCACTTGATACAAACAGTAAACGCTCAAGTGCTCTCACAGTCGGCTGATACGAAGTGTTTCAGCTGCAGGTGAACCCATTACCTACACTCACCCCTGACAACTAATCCTTTGTCTAGAGCTTAGTGCTAGCACATCGTGACTCAGTCCACATCACAGGTGCGGAATGTCAGGGAACAGATCTACTGTGTGTATCATTAACTCTTAGTACTGTTCTGAGAGCCACACTAACGCATAATAATGTCTCTGCGAATCTATGGTTAAGAAGCCTAGGTACACAGTAGTACGCTGCTCCCTCATTCTGCACGAGGGATCACACAGTCGATCAAAACCTAGATAAAAGTTTATCTAATATTCTATATCACAGGATGGTTAGTTATACATGGAATCAGGAGTTATCAGGGGAAAGCACCGAGGTATTACGACTATATAGCACTGGGAAGGGGTCAGGATAAGGATTTGTGATTGAACGGAGGGGAAGGAATGGTGCCCAACCACTTGGATGGTCGGGGATTGAACGCTGACCTGTATGTAGCGAGACCGTCGCTCTACCGTCCAGCCCAAGTGGTTGGGCATCAGGATAAAACATGAGAGGCGAGTCTAACTAGCCTGCACTAGCAAACTCTGGATAGAGCTCAAGAATACCTAATATTCAAGAACATGAAATAGTTACAGAGCTCGAAGCATCTCATGTCATTTGGTCTGAAGTCACTGATAACTGGGCACTCACGAGTATAGTGCTGTAGAGGCCATTTCAGCCATTGTTCAAGCAGTTTATAATTGGAGTGCTCACTGATTTGCTGTTCCTTATCTATAGCTACTCGGTCGGCCCGAGTACTAGTACACGCCAGGGGTCGGCCCGAGTCCCAGTACACGCCAGTGGGTCGGCCCGAGTCCCAGTACACGCCAGTGGGTCGGCCCGAGTCCCAGTACACGCCAGGGGGTCGGCCCGAGTACCAGTACACGCCAGGGGGTCGGCCCGAGTACCAGTACACGCCAGGGGGTCGGCCCGAGTCCCAGTACACGCCAGGGGGTCGGCCCGAGTACCAGTACACGCCAGTGGGTCGGCCCGAGTCCCAGTACACGCCAGGGGGTCGGCCCGAGTACCAGTACACGCCAGGGATCGCCCCGAGTACCAGTACACGCCAGGGGTCGGCCCGAGTACCAGTACACGCCAGGGGGTCGGCCCGAGTACTAGTACACGCCAGGGGGTCGGCCCGAGTACCAGTACACGCCAGAGGGTCGGCCCGAGTACCAGTACACGCCAGGGGGTCGGCCCGAGTACCAGTACACGCCATGGGGTCGGCCCGAGTACCAGTACACGCCATGGGGTCGGCCCGAGTACCAGTACACGCCAGGGGGTCGGCGGACGTCATGGCTCCCTCCAGGAATCCGAACAAGGAGTCATCCAGGACACAGTACAGTGCATACTCTAGATCACTGAGTCCCAAAGTGAGGGCCAAGGCCCTGCAGGGGGGGGGTCCTTTTTGCAATATGTAAGGGACCATAAGTTGAGGTCATGATACTCAAAGAAAAAATTTAATACAATTTATTTTTCATTTTTTGGTTTAATACTTAGAGCGTCTTCATTACACTATGGAAGAGAGGTAATGAAAGTGAAGAGTTTGGGAACCACTGCTCTAGATCATTTCTAGAGTATTCAGCGCCATAATGGAACTCTTGCCTCCTCAAATGTAAACCGAAGCTGGAAAACACTCACCTTCAGGAGGTCACGATCTCTCCGTAGGGTACAGTCGCACCTACACAGATCTCCAGTACTGGTAATGACTCCAAAGAGCCACCACTAACGGGCTACTCATGCCCGTGCCACCTTTTGGGTAACGTAATCAATCAACTCTCACCTTAATTCTGAACAGACTCGTTCGAGGGCGGGGAGGGGAAGGGCGCAGCTGAACTTATCCGAGGGCCACCATATCTATAGTGACCTCGTCGGAACCAGGAAGCCAGTGGCTTGTCAAAGCCCCCCCCCCCTCATCCCTTTCCATGAGCCGTGCTGAAAGCGACGGGGAAGGGTTACAGAAACACAATGGACCCAAAAGCTGAACCCCAACAATAGAAGCCCAGTTACCGTTCACGTGAGCATGTGAATAGGAAAACGTTTTTTAAAAGAAAACGTTACTTTGTAAATTTATGGGGTTGACTAAGGAAATTCTAATAAACAAAATATTTAAAATGTATTATACTGATAGGCTACTTGAGTATGCCTACTTATTTCCCAGTGTCGGAGACGAAAATGGTTTAGACTAATTTAGGCTATTATAGTCATGGAGATTAATCAGCTAGTAATCAGAGCGATTTCGGTCGGGTTTTAGACCTTGATAGGGTGGGAATACTGGGCACCGATCCTCAACTGCTCTCTTCTGTTCACTCAGCAGTAATTTAAGACCTGGTTGTAAACTAATTGGTGGATCGTGTTCAATGTAAAACTAGCCGATTTTAAGACGAAATTGGAGCACTAAGCCTGCGTCAAACAGGAGTCCAAAGTCGTAGTATTCTGAACCACCCAAAACAAAACATCCAACAACGATTAACCGAGAGAAATAACGAGCCTACATTACACAATTTGAAATAGTACTTTAATATCAGTATTAACCAAAGTACCTTGTTATTCATACAGGTCCCCTGAACTATATTAAGTGATACAAAGCTTGCGTCACGAGTTACCTGTACTGTATGACATTAAAATTCCCCATCTCGCAGGATGCAGTAATCTCCACCTCCAAGAACATGAGAGTGGATGGGCAGGAAGGCCAAGAGAGACACTTCAAAATGTTACACATCCAAAGACCACATTCACTCCAAACACCTACACCCCTCACGCCCGTGCCACCTCTTGTGGTGGCGTAATCTGAATCAATCAATCGAGAGTGGATAGATTAATTTGCAAAGCTCAGAGTTACGTGTGAGGCGTCCACGGGTCTCTTTATGGGCTTATTCGACTGTTGGTGATCAAAGAGGTATAAAACGTTAATATATTTTACGTATTTTCATGCCGGGAAGTACAGCTGAACGTTATTGCATGTTATGCAACTAATAAGTCGACAATTATTATAATGCATTGATATAAATATTGTCGTCAGGTTTCGTCAGTTTTCTGAAAAGGTTGCTAAATATTTCAGTGTAGGTAAATACATCAGGAAAAAATAGTTTTATGCATAATAAAAATGTCCTTCAAGAATAATACAATACTCAACAACTTTATCAAAGAGCAAGATGAGCCACAAAGGTGAAGAGGAACCATTGCTTCAGGAGAAAGTCTTTTATACTTCGGCGCAGAACCAGTCTCCTCACTTGCTGTTTGCCTTAAGGCCTATCAACCTCTCGAGGGTTATCAAGACCACAGCAATAGCTATTTTTTTACAGGGATATTCCTGCGCGGCCCTAAGCCTCTGGCTGGCCCACTAAGTGTTGCTTGTTTCTGTTTTACTTGGGCGGAGTATGAGTATTTAAGACTCGTATGGTCGCTTCAGTAAGATTTTGCCATATGTGTTTAACAACAACTTCTGCTCTGTTGAATCTATGTTGAAATAATAGCTTACTGACCAGCCGGCAAGTATACTGTACTCATGAACACTGCCCAGAACTAAAGTAAACTCAGTGATTATGCACCTGGAAATTAGGTACACCTCTTTATACATCCTTTTGAGTTTTATTCGCAATAGACGACCTAGGCCCCCCCCCCCCCCCCCCGAGCAATTATATTCTCACAATGCTATATGTAAACTAATGGAAAAATTTTGACCTTCGAAATGTAGATTGGATATATAGAACAGTCATATAAATAAATGAGATTAGAACTTGTCATCTCTATTGAGAATATATTGTCTAAATACAAGTGCCAAGGTATTTTGCGGTAGTTTTTCATACCATAATAAGAGAAAGATATACTGAAAGGGGAACAGTGATGCCTTCTTATGATTTACTAAATTTTCTCTGTATTAGGAAAAGGATACTACTGTTTTCTCATTACCTATTGGTGGTCTAACACTTAAGGTTGATTTGCAACTTGTACGACTAGTGGACACATGTTTTGCTGTTGTTATTGATGACACAGGTGCAGTGACGACCCGGGTCTGATGTGACTCGTCAATCAAGGGTCTGTTCCTTTCCTTTCTCCCGTCCCATCCCAAATCTTTATCCTGAGCCCTTCCCAGTGCAATATAGTCGTAATGGCTTGGCGCTTCTTGTGATAATTCCCTTCCCTTAACACCTATCAACCTATGGACAGGTTATTAAGACCTTATTACTTGGTTGTATGACAACAGAAATTTACTGACCAACCAGCAAGTATAGTCAAGCCCAGGACATAATCCAGGACTAATTCACAGTTTATATACACTTATATGCAGGTAACACCTCCTGACCCAAGAAAAAAAACGAAAATGGATATAATTTCCCACAGCTGGCTCTTAGCAGCGCTTTGAGTGCAAGTGGCTGCATTATATATGCAGTTTCTCTTCTCTTATATATGCAGTTTCTTTTAAAGACCTTACTAATCATCCACCGTATCATGATCTGTATATTTTGAAATAGCTATTTTTTATATCACCATCTTCAGACGACGGATGAGGCCGATAAAACAGAAAAGGCGGCGAAGATTCTCAGGAATAGTGCTGTCCCCCCTCGCACCAGCTCCGTCGAGGAGAAGGGGAACTATTACAACATCCAAATATTACCAACGGGACAACTATTATCGAAATCCGGACAAGAAGTTGTCCGGATCAACATGCGGACAACTTCTTGAAAAAATCAGATGTAACGCAGACAAGGAGTAACTACTTCAAGATCAACAAGAATCAGTATAGGACTGAAAACCAGGAGATGATTTCTCACCCACTGGGTTATAAGACCAAGGAACTGCCTACCCGCCGAAACCGTAAATGCCAAAATTCTGCCGACCTTTAAATCCCCAGTCTGAAAAAATTATCAAAACAAATGACTTGACCTTTGACAAGCCACCGGCTTCATGTTCTCATCGACACCACTAGAGTGTTAGTTGCTCACTGGTAAATTCAGGGAAATTGCGCATGAGATTTGCAACCGTCTCCTCACTCTTTGGAATCTAATACATATTGATCTATCATCTTTACTCTCTAATAAATTTCTGATCAAAATATCCTGCCAAGACATCAGTTTCGTGAGGTGGTGTGTATGTCTAAAGATGGACGATACTGATGGAGTATCTGGTGAATTTTTAAGTTAGCCCTGAGAAATAAACATCTACAATAAAAAACGGGAAACTTTAAAGGGGGGGCGTGAAACGAAAATTAAAATCCTAACAAAAATCTAGCCACGAACAGGTTAGAATTCTAAGTTTCACTAAAATCTCAAGCATTTCCTTGCCTATTTTCATCAGTTATTCTTTTCCACTAATTGATTAAAATCCTAAACTGAGGATTCAGGGTTTTGGAAACTAAATCATTCAGTGTCCATTTGATATGTGGGAATATCACGCACATATATATGCGATGACCTGAACGTCGATGTTTGACACTTGAAAGTAACTCAACTTATGTATATACACCGATAGGTGTTCCCGCTCGTCGGTGTATTATTTACAGAGTTGTGTTGAGCTATGTCAAGCGTCACGGGGAGAGGGTCGTCAGGCCTGAACATCTGTTCGCTAGTTAGTCTCAAGTGCCCACCGTAGCGACATGTAAAATCAGCTTTTTATGATTATTAAGTTTAGGGGCGAGTTTCCAGCAATGGGCAGAAACCCCGCCAACAAAAATAATAAAACATATGTATAGATAATTACAAAAAAGTCTTAATCCTTAATGAACAGTTAACATAATAGTACAAAATATTTATTAATTTTTATGGGGGGGGGGGAGTCAAACTTTTTTATGTATATACGTTAGACTTATATCAAGTTCCCCCCCCCCCAAGGTGGATCTACTAACCTTCCCCAGGATGCAACACCACCACAGTTGGCCAACTCTTGGGTACCTATTTACTGCTAGGTTACAGGGGGCCATATTGTAGGCGATTGGAATCTTGCCCAAGCATTTCTGTCATACCCGGGAATCGAACCCGAGGATTCCAGATTGAGAGTCAAGAACGAACCTAATTAGGCTACCGAGATCCAGTAAATCCTAAATGCAAAACCTTATATAATAATATCCCATCACGTAAGCAATACACAAGTTAACCTAAAAATCTCCCCGAAACGCTCCGCGTACAAGATTGTAAATACTATGCTATGTATTCTCACAAACCCAATGTACCGTCTTGTATATAAATAAATAAATAAGTAATTGCCTCTAGTCGGTGGCTATTTAGACTAAACGAATACAGTACAAGCAAAAAAAGCCGGCTTACTTGGCCTAGTCAGTGTCCACGCAGTGAAGCGGAGAACCCAGCCCAACCGACCACTGTGGGAGGAGGTCGTCGCCTGCTTCCCACAGCCCAACCGACCACTGTGGGAGGAAGTCGTCGCCTGCTTCCCACAGCCCAACCGACCACTGTGGGAGGAAGTCGTCGTCTGACTCCCACAGGCCGACTTGGCCTTCCCACACCGCCTCTTTTTCTCTTCGAAGAACACGGAACATGTGCAAATGTTGTTATCCGCTGTTAAACTGCCTGGGCCAGAATATACGCTCGTTATCCAGAGACCGACATATCGTTTCTGCTAGTTTGTCCAGGATTAATGTAATTCTTGCCTAGTGGTAACCAAGGCTGACGCTCGTAACCCCGAGACCACTGTCCTAATAACCCTCCAGAGGTAGATAGGCCTTATATTAATGTCAACACCACAGGCAGTTTGATTAACGCAATATATTAATTTATGACACAGGAGTAATGACGACCCAATGGTGATTTTATTGAATGTAAAATAGCACATTTTAACAGGAATTTTGTATACCAACAATAAAGAATATTTAATGTTGTAATAAATACATAAAAATAAATGATAAAAACAGTTATATATTTGTTGTTGTAGGTGGTAGTTTTTCCCAACCGATCTGTATCTTTGATAACAAATACCAGCAACGAGCTCAAAGTTATGTCGCTCATATTCGAGGCCTTGCGTGGTGAAAAAAGCCAAATGTATTGTGACGTTAGGATGGGAAGGGAAAGCACCGCCCTTCGTAGCAAGTGATAATGTCAGTGGTAACGGCATTCCTTCCTGCTCTGGCAACCTCATTGCGACGACAACGGTATTTCTGCAGGCGAAGAGTCACAATAACGTGGCTGAAGTATGTTGACCAGACCACACACTAGAAGGTGAAAGGACGACGACGTTTCGGTCCGTCCTGGACCATTCTCAAGTTGTCGCAATCGACTTGAGAATGGTCCAGGACGGACCGAAACGTCGTCGTCCCTTTACCTTCAAGTGTGTGTGGTCTGGTCAACAACGGTATTTCTGAATTGTGGGAGGTCTGGTTCAATGACAGTGCTGATAGGTGAATTTAATATATTTAAAACTGTTGCTAGTTGGATTTAATGCATTTACAACTGCTACTAGATGGATATGCATTACAACTGATACTGGTGGATATGCATTTACAACTGATACTGGTGGATATGCATTTACAACTGATACCAGGTGGATATGCATTTACAACTGATACCAGGTGGATATGCATTTACAACTGATACCAGGTGAATACACAGATTTCAGTCTTAATTTAGAGACGACAAAATCAGAAATTCCAAACACGGAACACTTTACATGTAATGATTTCAGAGACGTCGAAAATAGTAATAAAATAAATAAAAGATTTTGTATGCTAATGAAAACTAAAATAATAATTACAGTTTTTATTATATACATGGGTAACGCAGGCAATAAGCTTTTGCAGTGATGGAGCCACGCAGTATTTGGATCACCAGTGCCATTGTTCCATGGTGCCAGGGGGGATATGTCATGGAGCCACAAGGGTCAAGAAGATGACCTCTGCCATGACCTGCTGTTTGGCCTTCCTGACTCATCTGGTGACCCCTGCAGAGAATAGATTACATCACTTATACTCATAATTTAGATATGTATGGAAGTACGTTTCAGTAATATGTTTTTAATTGAGTTATTACACCTATAGACAATTATTACCGGATAATCCATGCATATAACGCGAACCACAAGAGGGGTATACATACCACGCTATACGTCATACAGATCAGGGGGATTCATACATACATACTGACGCATCTCTGTTGACTTCACGCATCTTGCGCTAACTTGAGCAGCACTCGCTACTTGAGCTGACCTGAGCAGCATCTAGCATCGTTGCTTTAGCTCAAGTGCGCCATAAAGCTCATCTGCAGGCTTCATTTCAGTCTCGCATCCCAAGCGGGAGAGGTGGAAATGTCCCTTGCTACCCCTCCCTCCCAAGGGACATTTCGTGGATAAACAAAGCCACCTCGCTTCTGTGTGCCGGATGGACAATGTTGCTACGGCAGTGTAGAATCACCGTATCTAGTTATCACTAGCTCAGTAGAAAGCCATGCTCGCATACACTGAACCTCCCTGTTAATGTATCATTCTTGGGACTGAAGAATCGGGTGTTATGCTGTCTATAGAGGTTCCCTGTGCTCTGTTGGGTTGAGGCTTCGTGTGCTCTGTTGGCTTGAGACTTCGTGT
>WNGS01003388.1:15359211-15371373 GCA_020271785.1 Procambarus virginalis | reverse complement strand
GTAGATAGTGTGGAAGCGACAACGTGAATATCATTATGTTTACATTAGTGTTTACGTCAAACGTAAACACTAATGCGTCACAACAGATGACGCGTCACAATAACGTGGCTGAAGAAATGTTGACCAAACCACACACACACTAGAAGATGAAGAGATGAGTGAGATAAACACTGCCTAAGCGAATATGGCGTAGGTAGTGTAGGGATCACCGAGCGTCAGCCACTGTCTCCATGTGGCGATCCCGAGGGTCGAACCCATTATTTATGAACGAGGTGACACGGGAACTAGTGTGGCTCGTTCACAAGATGGGTAAATAGGGGTACAACACCTGGGGTATCAGTGGGAGGAGGTGGGGGAGGGGGTTGAACGAAGGCTAGAGGGGGTGGGTGGGTTGGGTAGTTGGGGAGGGTCCAATATAAGCAGAGAGGGTCGGAGTCAGCCAACTACCACTTACGGGCTATTCATGCCCGTGCCACCTCTTAGGTGGCTTAATCTTCATTAATCAGAAGTTAGCCAAGAAGGGTGGCGAGGACGGTAGAAACGTTAAGTGGAGTGTTAACTCCTTAGATAGATTCCGAGGGGAACAGATTGGGTAAGTGGACTAAGGTGGGTAATTAGGTTAGGAAGGTGGGTAAACTAGTGGGTAGCATTACGTACGTCGGTAAACTAGTGGGTAGGACAGTAATGGTGACCTTGCTCCTTGGGTCAATACACTACTTCCCTTGCTTCTACTTTGCTCTAATCCCCCTCCCTAACACCTACCACCCTCCCACTCCCCATCCCATACCCCCACCCCGTCTCCCTCTCACCAACGCATCCTGCTGCCTCCTGCTGCTCCTGCTGCCTCCTGCTGCTCCTGCTACTGCTTGAAAAGCGAGCAGGAATAACATCCATATTCCCTAATATGGACGTTAATCTTGCTTGCTTCTCGCGTACATTATATTTCTGCTGATGTCGCCGCATGTGTGCTCTTCCTCCAATCGAAATTGTTGTTGTTGTTGTTATAGAGTCAGCTAATCGGAACAAGTTCCAAGTAGCACGGGCTATGGTGAGCCCGTGTGAACTTACCTGGCACAGGAGCTGTGCTGTGTCGAAATAGTTGTGTTGTCCACTACTTCTACTACCAACTGTCCCTTGAGTTTTCTCCGCCTAGAGCTTTCGCTCAAGTGATAGTTACCTCTCTACCTGATAATCCGATAAGCCAGTTTCGTCTGCCTCTTAACGCCCAACCCCTTGGGCTGGACGGTAGAGTGACGGTCTCGCTTCATGGAGGTCGGCGTTTCAATCCCCGACCGTCCAAGTGGTTGGCCACCATATTCCTTCTCTCCCCCGTCCCATCCCAAAATCCTTATCCTGACCCCTTCCAAGTGCTATATAGTCGTGATGGCTTGGCGCTTTCCCTTTGATAATTCCCTCCCCCCTTACCCCCTGTTAACTATTTCTGAAGTTCTCTCTCTCTCTCTCTCTCTCTCTCTCTCTCTCTCTCTCTCTCTCTCTCTCTCTCTCTCTCTCTCTCTCCTCTCTCTCTCTCTCTCTCTCTCGAGTCCCATAAAATGATTACCTCATCATATGACAATCGCTGTATTCAGTTCTCAGGCACAATCATTTGTACTCCACACTCTGTATCCACCGCGTAACCGCCGCGCCCGCGAGCAACGCCTCCCGAAAAACCGCGACCACTTGCGCCCGGGGTGTTTATCGTGCTGGGGGAGGTGCTTAGCGGGGCCTAATGTAGGTTATTTGGCGCGCTTAATGCCGGCCCTCCTTATGTTTACAGCCGCGGCGAGGCGCTCACCACCACGCCGCTAGGGTCTTCGACTCGCTGCACGCCTGCTACCGGAGGCTAGCAGGGGTAAAGCGCCAAGGTATTACGGCTCTATAGCACTTGGAAGGGGGGGGGGGTCAGGATAAGGATTTGGGATGGGACGGGGGAGGGATAGAATGGTGTCCAACCACTTGGATGGTCGGGGGATTCAACGCCAACGTGCATGAAGCGAGACCGTAGGTCTACCGTCCAGCCAAGTGGTTGGGTGAGCCTGCTGTCGGAGATTATCTTCAATTGTAATGTAAAGCTGTGTACTCGTCAACTCTTTCAATCCCATTAGTTCCGTGCTCGTTACACTAGCCGCTATCCATTCTGTTTTATGTTGAATAACACGTTGGAGACGACTCGCATCTGTTTGCCTTCAAACTATTTTTTTAATACCAATGCTTTTCTTACTTCGTGCGTTCGAAGCACATTTCATGACTGCAAATGACTGCTAATCCACATTTACACTGGATCGCACATTTAGAGTAAATTTAACAGCCCGATCTCATCAACAAAGGTCAAATACTCATTAATCTAGCCGCTGAACCCCCTGTTTATGAATGAAAAATGGTTTATAAACAGATTCACAAATTACAACGTTCGAATATTTCTTCGCTAATGACCTCTGTTTGAATCTCAGGACTGTAAATGCTTCATCCACGTTCTTCAAATTCGAATAAACGCCAACAGAATCTAAACACTTAACCTACGCCAAACAATATACACAACTTTAATATATAATATTAACTTGTGATAACACACTAATTTTTAGTACAAAGTACGTTAGAGTTGATGACTGGGGGATGGCTGCCGCTTTAACGAGCCTGGCCTGAGGGCAGGTTCTAAATAATTATCAAAAGAACCAAAAACCTCTTAACCTGACCTTCCTTCTTCCTAACTATACACAACTTTAACACCTAATAATATTAATTTATGTGTAGGAAAATAGTGTTTTGAATTACACAGAACGGAACACTTGCTGAATGCTCCTTTGCGGACGAATGAAGCCTGTTACCTGCTAACGCACATAAACCCAGATGCTCTAAAGCCTTGTATCTAGAAATAATGAAAAGAATTTTTACTTTAGTTTGTTTGAAGCTAAACAAAATATCGTTCAGATTTTGTTTGATTTAGTCCGCTGCTCAGCTCTCGGGTTGATAGTTGTGTTCTTAACTCTTAAGACGTTCATCTCAGGCTGCAACACTTGGGGATAAACGCACTCTGGAGACATTTGGGAAATTTCCTTCTAGCTGTCCGAGGTTCAACCTGATTACATCGTAACTGGCCCACAATTGCAACAGACTAAGACTAAAACTATCGTGGAGGGATTCAAGAAATTTCAAATCCATATTTCCATCCCGTCGTTTCTCAACTAATGATTCTAATATTAATATACACAAGCAGCAGACAAACGCACGAAGTATCAGCTCTATCATTCAAACATTGAATCGTTCATTTATTGCTAGTTAATTACCAAAGGCAGTGGACCGCGAAGCCGTATAACAACCGACACTATCATCAGGAAGTCTCAAATCCATCTTGCCAACGTCTCCTTCCTTGCTGCTTGATTGCTTGCACGATTACTGATCTGAGATTGCAAGAGGCAGTAGCGGGAATCACCTGGCGAAAGTTACTAAATCACATACACCGTGGGACGAGCCTCCAGGTGAGCTGGGCTTGTCCTTTACCTGGCAGTAATTAAGGGTTGATGAAGGCCTCGTGTTTGTGGTCTGGTGTGAGGCGGAGTTGTTGATGGCGCTTGAACCGTTGATGATGTCGGTGACGGTGTTTGGGGGGATTGATGGTGTCCTTGATGGCATGGCGTAGCAGGAGTAAAGGGAGTGCATGGCCGTGGTGGTGTTGACGCTGGTGAAATTGAAATAAGTTTATTGATGTAAAATACACACAAAGGGATGAGGTAGCTCAAGCTATTCTCACCCCGTTCAGTACATCGTGTTAATACATACATACACACACATCACAAACAATAAACGTATTACCGAACATTCTGAGAGATAAACATATGCATTTCCTCCTTTACACGACGCTGGTGAAGGTGGTGTTGGTGGAAAGGGTGTTGATAGTGGTGTTAACGAAGGTGTTATTCTTGGATAGTGACGATAGTGACACGCTGGTGAGGTCACGTGCCGGTAAGGCTGAAAATGACACCACCATCACCACCACCTCCCCCCCCCCCCCTTCCACTCTCCCCTAAAATTAGTGCAATTTTAGCTTGTTGACTCAACTGACTATATTTTGTTGCTGTCCTGGATGTGATGTTGCTAGCAATGTCCTCTTGCACGTTCATTATTATTAATTATTATATTATTATCATTACTGTCGCTGTCATGGGTGTAATCATTACTAACGTTATTATTACTTTATACAAACTTCATACATTTGAGTATTAAATATATTGTTTGCGATCATGTCGAGTATATACTCCTTTGATGTATCCAGATATATATCCAGAGATTCATGTATCCAGAGATAAATATGCTTATATATACCCAGATATATATATATACCCAGATACGCCCTGTGTGACCAGGTCAAGCAATCAGAAACTATCGCTCGGGACATGGCAACGCTGTTGTCATGTTTCCTGCACAGAGCAGGCAACTCGGTGCAGAAAAGTGTCCTGTACCGAGTTTTACTGGACCTGGTGAAACACTTGTGTACCGCGTGACGCCAAAACTACAGCCTGGCGTGACGCCAAAACTACAGCCTGGCGTGACGCCAAAACTACAGCCTGGCGTCACGCCAAGACTACAGCTTGGCGTGACGCCAAAACTACAGCTTGGCGTGACGCCAAAACTGCAGCTTGGCGTGACGCCAAGACTACAGCCTGGCGTGACGCCAAAACTACAGCTTGGCGTGACGCCAAAACTACAGCCTGGCGTGACGCCAAAACTACAGCCTGGCGTGACGCCAAGACTACAGCCTGGCGTGACGCCAAAACTACAGCCTGGCGTCACGCCAAGACTACAGCTTGGCGTGACGCCAAAACTACAGCTTGGCGTGACGCCAAAACTGCAGCTTGGCGTGACGCCAAGACTACAGCCTGGCGTGACGCCAAAACTACAGCCTGGCGTGACGCCAAAACTACAGCTTGGCGTGACGCCAAAACTACAGCCTGGTGTGACGCCAAAACTACAGCCTGGCGTGACGCCAAAACTACAGCTTGGCGTGACGCCAAGACTACAGCCTGGCGTGACGCCAAGACTACAACTTGGCGTGACACCAAAACTACAACACAGAATTTTCTTACGGACACTTTCTCGACCGTAAAATATGGTATTGGATAACCGAAGCCAATTAGGGAAAATCAAGGCCTAGGGAGATGGGTGAGAGATACAACAAGAGGACGTGGATTTGCCCACTAAGCTGTGCCTGTGTGGGCGTGGGGAAGGAGAAGGAAGCTGTGAATGCGGGGAAGGAAGCTGGAGGTAATAAGGGAGATTGGATGGAAAGGGTAAGTGAGGAGAAGAGGAAGATCTCAAGGTAAGGGAAGGGAGAGAGAGGGAAGGAAGGGGGGTAGGAGCCTGGAGAGAGGGGGGGGGGGGGGAAGATAAACGGAAGAGGTATAACAGCTTAACGCCACAAACTACCCACCCCCTTCTTCTTATACCCATTCTCGCCACCTCGACCACCGTCGGGGCTTCACCACACCAGACAGTAGGCGGGTTAGTCGGGTCGAGTCGGATGCTCTCATGAGGATTCTCATTTTTTTAGGGGGGTGGTGAAGCGACTTTTCCTGCGACGCCATAGCCAGCCCTGAGGTGCTGAAGGGCTGATCGCCAAGGTGCTGAAGGGCTGATCGCCAAGGTGCTGAAGGGCAAGGGTCCTCGAGACGCCCCCTTGGCGATCTCTCCTTTATGGTTCCCTTTGCCGACCCCCTTTGGCGACTTCTATTGTCAGTGTTCAGGACCACAACCAATCTTCAGAGTCACAGAGGTTTCAAGACTACAAAACAATTTCAGGGCTACAGGGGGGGTTTCAGGGCTACAAGGGGGTTTCAGGGCTACAGGGGGGTTTCAGGGCTACATTCAGGGCTACCAGACTAAAGACATAGGCTTCATAACTAACCAGGGAAATCATTGTAGACAAAATTAAGACAAATTCTATGTGTAACTACAATAGCGGATTATGAGATGGAGGGACGAGGCCTTAAGCAGAATGCCAGCCAGAACAATATGGGTCGTCGCTCAATCCCCGACCGTCCAAGTGGTTGGGCACCATTCCATTCCCCCCCGTCCCATCCCAAATCCTAATCCTGATCCTTTTCAAGTGATATAGTCGTAATGGTTTGGCGCTTTCACTTGATAAATCCTTCCTGCTTTCCATTGTGCTTCCCTCCCCCCCCCCCCCGTCCCGTGATACTGGAGTCTCTTTCGTTGGTATCGGGAAATGACCGATACGACGGATTGGCGTACCAGGGAGGACGATTGACGCACCAGAGCGGACGATTGACGCATTAGGGCTAACGATTGACGCACCAGAGCGGATGAAACACTGGAATAATGTTACAACAAATTTAAGCTCGTACGGGATACTTTTCCCCGAGTGTCAATAAAGTGCTAATCTTTTTCCTTCTCTTCTCCTGCAGATCTGAGGTCCAGAGACTGAAGTCGTCTAGGGCGTCTGAGAGCGAGGCCAGCGCCGCCCACGCCCACGCCCGCGAGCAGCGGGAGGCAGTGACGGCGGCCTGGGTGGTGGGCAAGGTGCAGCATCTTGAAGACTCCGTGGCGGAGCTGCAACGCTCCTTCAACGTGACTCAAGCCATGCACGACAAGCAGGTGAGTACCCCAACACCCTCACCAATCAGTTGGTTATAACATATAACCTCAGAGAATGTAGCGAAAATTGTTCAGGATATACTCTTATAGTCCCTGGAAAACATGTTCTACGAACCTCTCTCACACATTATATCCTGCAGGAGGTGGAGTCTCGCCTGCTGGTGGTGACCAAGGACTTGAGCGCCCTCAGAGGGACGCTGGCAGGGGTGACGTCGAAGGCCGAGGCGGCGGCAGCCACGTCGGAGGCGCTGCAGGAGGAACTAACGAGGACAATGGAAGACCAACACCGCATGGCCGGCCGTGTGGCCGCTCTCAACACAGAGGTGAGTGGCTTGGTGCTAAACTGTGGCTTGGTGCTACACTGTGGCTTGGTGCTACAGTGTGGCTTGGTGCTACACTGTGGCTTGGTGCTACAGTGTGGTTTGGTGCTACACTGTGGCTTGGTGCTACACTGTGGCTTGGTGCTACAGTGTGGCTTGGTGCTACACTATGGCTTGGTGCTACACTATGGCTTGGTGCTACACTGTGGCTTGGTGCTACAACACTGTGGGGATAAGCGCCTCAGTGTGAAACTTCCCATATTCAAACAAGACAAGTCTCTCACAATAATTGTATGTGCTCTCTAAGACCTAAATATCTCTCCAAGAATAGCGGAAGCAAGACAAGGATCCAAGCTAGTCGGAACTATTATTCTGACCAGGTCTAAGTTGTTCCACCTGTTCATTAGTCTCTTTCTCTTTATCACAGTTTGCTCTTCTGAAATCCATCCAGTCTTCCTTCCTCCCACAACCTCGGCTCCCTTCCTTCTGTAACTCCCTCTTGCCTTTACTTCTTCCTCTTCTAGTCATTCTTGACATCATCATCACCGTCTAAACAGTATCTGAAAATTCCTTCTCTCGTCCAGTTTGGCATCGAAGAATTCTTCCGTCTCTTGGTAGACGGAGAGAACTAATGCAATTTTCTTATTTCAACTTACTCAGTAGTGGGTATTGGTATCGTCCCGAAATATTCATGAAATGCATATTTTGAGCTTTCAAAAGAACGTAAATCAGGTGTTAGACACTGTTGTGTTAGTTTTAGACCTTAGCTGCTTATGAGGTCAATGTGGAACACTGTGTATGAGAGCAGGTATACAGCTCTGTGTAGCCATGAATACGAGAGTATAGCTACCAGGCTCCATCTAGCCACGGAAGGATCTCTTGTGCTACCATGACTCTCAGAGAAACACATCAACCTTCCGTGGCCTCAGTACTAGAGTTTCAGGTGCTTGGGGGTCGCGGTTGCCATCAATTCCTCCTGTCTGTATATATTGCTCAAGACTCGGGTCTCTGTCATTAAGGGCGCCGCGGCTGGGAGAGTGACTTCGGTAAATGACCTGGCGCTCCTGGTAATGACGAGGGAGGGAGACAATAGAAGCGTCCCGTGTCGTACCAATCATCGCCCTCACTGCCACTCGTCGCTACGGCGGCCGGTGTCAAGATGACGCCCTTGGGTCTCTGTCCTACCATTGTTCTAACCCGGCGTCCTGGTCACGGATTAAATCGATATATGTCACGGGGTCGTTGCCGCTTCAGGCCACGTCAATGTCAGATCCAGCGGTGGTCCACAGCGCATTGTCCGTGTCGACGTGCTGAGAGAGGTGTGGAAGCTTCATCTGGGCCAGGTCTATTGTCCGGGAGGCTGTGGAGTTTCCGGAAGAAGTAGTTGACCCCACCACCCCTCCCACTGGCCCAACATCTGCAGCTGGGTCACTTCTGTGATGAAAACTGGTGCTCGGGTCTACGAACAAAGTTATCTCACGCCTGATGCTACGCTCAAACGGCAGGCTTGCATGACCACTAATGTGGCTGTGCGTCTCAACAGATGCGAACTAACATCTTTTCAACTGATCTGTGATGAAAACTGGATGTCGGCATTGTAAATGTGTGGCCACGTCTGCGGTAGAAAATAATAATAATAATAATAATAATAATAATAATAATAATAATAATAAAAGTATTTCGCCAAAAAATACGTTTTTTGTTTTTGTTTTGTTTTGTCTAAAGTTTTGAAATTCCTTTGTATAACAATATATAATTCTATGCTGCTGAGCCTAGAAATGTAATTCTTAATACTACGGATTTTCTTATATAATAATACATTATTATTATATATATATATATATAATATAATATATATATATATATATATATATATATATATATGCGGAAAATCCACAGAGAAAAATGAAAGGAGGTAACGTTTCGACTTTGTTAAAGCCTTTGTCAAACCAGACTGACAAAGGCTTTAACAAAGTCGAAACGTTACCTCCTTTCATTTTTCTCTGTGGATTTTCCGCATAAAATGATCAGTGTTTTGTGATCGTCAATTGCATATATATATATATATATANACATACACATACACATACACACACACACACACACACATACACACACAGGATAGGCTCAGGAATCTGTACACCTGTTGATTGACGGTTGAGAGGCGGGACCAAAGAGCCAGAGCTCAACCCCCGCAAACACAACTAGGTGAGTACAACTAGGTGAGTACACAGACACACACACACACACACACACACACACACACACACACACCACACACACACACACACACACACACACACACACACGGAAACACTAGGTGGGGTAGTGCGTATTGAGGTATAAGCCTCGTGACCAAATATTTACGCAAGTGTCAGGCATGGCAAACAAGCGTGTTGACTCACTCAATGGTCAATAACCATGCACACTCCGGCGCTATTGACTAAATATTGATCGTCCCACATGACGTGTGATGGAAATTCTCCACAGGAAAACCCTGTCACACGAGTGTGGAAGCCAGATAATAATCAGGCAATTATTCCTCCATTATATATACTACACATATTCTCTAACACACACACGCACACACACCACACACACACCACACACACACACCCAGACACACACCCACACCACAACACACACACACACACACACACACACACACACACACACACACACACCACACACACACACACGCACACATATCACCAGAAGCCACTAAGCCATTACGATTATATAGCACTAGGAAGGGGGCATAAGGATTAACATTGGGGATTGTACGTAAAAACATTAATTGTGCCAAAATACTTTAACCGTCGGGTTTCGAAGCCTGCCAGATTAAAAGAGGCCTCTGCTGGTTGGTCCACGTGAGCTTGAACTTGGCAGAAGTCACTATCAATATTATATAATGTGTTATTTGCTGCCCCTGCATCATTCTGGTCACTTCCCTTGGTACTGTCAGCAGAGTTCTCGTGCAAGATCTGGGTATAATTGAGGACTTCCTTTGCCACCTCAGCACAAAATAAAGACATGGTCGGGAATCCCTCCTAGAGTGCTTACAATCACCGCCCGTGGTGCTCTGTACCTCTGTACGTCTGACCCTTGCTGGAACTGGCAGAAATTACGTCCCTCCCCATCTCCACCTTGATCACCCTTCCCACCACCCCCCCATCACCCTCCCCCCTCTCTATTTCCTTCTCCCCAATCATCCCAATCCCCGCCATCTTAAACCCTACAATCTCCTACTCTCAACCATCTCAAGTCTAGCAACACCCCCCCCTTTCTCTTTCTAATCATCCCAAACCTCCTTCCCAGTCCACACAACCCCCTTCAACACCCCTTCACCACCATCCTGAACCTCACCATCCTGAACCTCACCATTCCATCCCTCACCATCCTAATCACCTCGTCGTCTCACCCATCACCCACTCCTCATCACAACCCTCCCAAGCCACATCTACCCTAAATATCCCTACCTATCCACCCCCTCCAGCAATATTCTTCCCCACAACTCCTCTCACCCCATCTTCCTCCCACTCTCACCCCCCATTCCACAACACCGCATCTGTCGCTCATTCAGCCTAGGAAGGCCTGTGAGAAGAGCCCTGTTGCTTGCCCTGGCTTGCCTGCTGCACACGCTGTAACAGGTCTAAGTCTCCTGTCTGATGCGAGTCAGCTCTGAAAAGCGTGCGTCAGCTCTGAGCAGCGCGAGTCAGCTCTGAGGGCGCGAGTCAGCTCTGAGGGGCGCGAGTCAGCTCTGAGAGACTTGAGTCAGCTCTGAGGGGCGCGAGTCAGCTCTGAGGAGCGCGAGTCAGCTCTGAGAGACTTGAGTCAGCTCTGAGCAGTGCGAGTCAGCTCTGAGGGGCGCGAGTCAGCTCTGAGAGACTTGAGTCAGCTCTGAGGGGCGCGAGTCAGCTCTGAGGGGCGCGAGTCAGCTCTGAGGGGCGCGAGTCAGCTCTGAGGGGCGCGAGTCAGCTCTGAGGGGCGCGAGTCAGCTCTGAGGGGCGCGAGTCAGCTCTGAGGGGCGCGAGTCAGCTCTGAGGGGCGCGAGTCAGCTCTGAGGGCGCGAGTCAGCTCTGAGGGGCGCGAGTCAGCTCTGAGGGGCGCGAGTCATGTGAACACTCACCTAGAGATGCTGCAACAGCAGAAGGTTGTGGGCACAAACGTTACTATGCTTGACCTCCGCCGGATACAGCTGTGCTAATTGAAACGAGCGTGGAGACGAGCATAGGTGTACTGAGCGAGACATTATAAATCCCACCGGTTTGTCGAACTCTTCTCCTCCTTGATGATGACTGTGTGATTACGAAGATTGATTCCTTCATCAGTTATCAACAACTGCCGTCGACTTTCAATCATCTTTCCTCAACCTTCATTTTCATCCTTTCCTCTGGTTTTTTGTTTTATTAATTTCAGTTTCATTAATGTCGGTGGGTGACCCTCGACCCTGCAGCCTTGCTTGTGGTCGCTCGCGGCGATAGTTCGTCAGTTCAACCCGTAGCCACAATGCTTCGGAAATGTCAGAGGATCGTTCTTTCCCCGAATTTATCGCTCGTTCGTCGCCTGGCCTGGCTGTGATCTGCAGTGGTGCGTGTGGACGCAATCGCGTGCGGGGCTTTTTTTTAATGACAGCTTCGTGCACGCTCGTGCGAAATGAAAACGCACTTATTTCTGCAATTATTTTTGTGTGTGTGTGTAGTATCGGAGCTCATATTCCTTTTTTTCAGTCAAAGTCATTTTACTGAAGATATGTCTCAGTACTAATTTCAGTATTAATAATAGTTAAGACGCCGTCTATTATTTGATAGTGACCTTCGACCGTGAGTGACAGGCTACAGACAACTAATCTTTTGTTAGGGTTTGTGGCGCAGGTGAATTCACGGAAAGACGTACATACGAATACGCAATGTACGTCAACAGAAAGAGGGAAATAAGGGAGGGAGGGAGAGAGAGAGAGAGAGAGAGAGAGAGAGAGAGAGAGAGAGAGAGAGAAGGAGAGGTGGAGACGGAAACTTGTGTTTTATGTCTGTTAAAACAGGTGCTAGTATACAGCGAGGGTTATATAATAGCACCTGTATATACCGTTATATACCAGGTGGGGGTAAACATTGGGGCTGGCGAGTGTTTGTTGATGATGGGCGCTTGTGTGTGTGTGTATATATGTGTGTACACACACGTGCGTGGATAGTCCAGGCGGGGGTTAATGGATGGGGGTGTAGATAGTGTGGAA
>WNGS01003388.1:15316113-15331696 GCA_020271785.1 Procambarus virginalis | reverse complement strand
AGGTGTCCTCAACCTGCCACAGATGACCTCAACCTGCCACAGATGACCTCAACCTGCCACAGGTGTCCTCACCTGCCACAGATGACCTCAACCTGCCACAGATGACCTCAACCTGCCACAGGTGACCTCAACCTGCCACAGGTGACCTCAACCTGCCACAGGTGACCTCAACCTGCAACAGGTGTCCTCAACCTGCCACAGGTGTCCTCAACCTGTCATAGGTGACCTCAACCTGCCACAGGTGACCTCAACCTGCCACAGGTGACCTCAACCTGCCACAGATGACCTCAAACCTGCCACAGATGACCTCAACCTGCCACAGATGACCTCAACCTGCCACAGATGACCTCAACCTGCCACAGATGACCTCACCTGCCACAGATACCTCAACCTGCCACAGATGACCTCAATCTGCCATTGGTGACGTCAACCTGCCACAAGTAACCACAATGTCTGTGACTAACACAATTACTCTATCACAACTTTCCTCAACTTCTTTATAACTTCCAATAGACCTCGAACCCCCCCCTCTCTCTCTCTCCCCCCATCACCCTTCTCACGCCCTTCCCAATATTTCCTCTCTACAGCCACAAAAAAAAACGGTTTTTATTTTTTTTTTAAAACTGTGGTCGTGGGAGCCGTTATCGGAAACGGAACTTCGCGAGTCTCTGTTGATTATGGGTTCACGGTGTTTTAATTTATTAAAATAAATGTATATTGAGGAGAAAATTTGTTTGGCGTGTATTGTTGATGTGTTTGTTTTTTTTTTTGTGTGAGTTGGACTCGTAAAGCCTTCCTGACGAGTAACCATAACAGCCACACACCACACACACACACACACACACACACACACACACACACACACACACACACACACACACACACACACACAAACTGCAGTAAACAAAGAAACTAAAGTAACTAGACAAGAAAGCACGTACAGTAAAGTGAACTAATTTAATCTAAAGCAAAACACTAAATAAAAACTAGGATAAAGAGGAATGAGGAACCTTAAAAAATAAAAAAAATAAAAACCTTCCAGGAAGAGGACTCCTCTCCAACCCTCAAGAAGTGCTTGGAGTTCCAGGAGGAGTTTGGGGTTCCAGGAATAATTTGGGGTTCTAGGAAGTGTCTGGGGGTTCCAGGAAGTGTCTGGAGGTTTCATGATGTGTCTGGGGGTTCCAGAATGTGTCTGGGGGTTCCAGGATGTGTCTGGGGGTTCCAGGATGTGTCTGGGGGTTCCAGGATGTGTCTGGGGGTTCCAGAATGTGTCTGGGGGTTCCAGGGTGTGTCTGGGGTTTCCATGAAGTGTCTGGAGGTTCCAGAAAGTGTCTGTGGGTTCCATGAAGTGTCTGGGGTTTCCAGGAAGTGTCTGGGGTTCCAGGAAGTGTCTGGGGGTTCCAGGATGTGTCTGGGGGTTCCAGGATGTGTCTGGGGGTTCCAGGTGTCTGGAGGTTCCATGATGTGTCTGGGGGTTCCAGGATGTGTCTGGGGGTTCCAGGATGTGTCTGGGGGTTCCGGGAAGTGTCTGTGGTTCCAGGAAGTGTCTGGAGGTTCCAGGAAGCAAGAAAGATCACATTATAAATTACCTCTATCACATTTATTATTACCATTATTATTATTATTATTATTATTATTATTATTATTATTATTATTATTATTATTATAAAAACTCCAACTTGTGTATTTGTGAATTTTATGTAAAGATTTAAACCAAATACATAATTCACAAACACACAAGTGTGGATTTGTATCCTATGTTATTATGTCTGTGAGAAGACATTACCATTACTTATTATTATTAGTATTAATAATAATTTTAAAAATGTATATAGAATGTTTGTGTCTCGGTTAATTTATTTACGTGACTCATCTGTTTGTTTTTAAGTCTGCTGCAACATCAACTAGGACAACGTCTCGCACTCGAACATCAATGACTCGTACAGGTCATCAATGACTCGTACAGGTCATCAATGACTCGTACAGGGCGTCAATGACTCGTACAGGGCGTCAATGACTCGTACAGGGCGTCAATGACTCGTACAGTCATCAATGACTCGTACAGGTTATCAATGACTCGTACAGGTCATCAATGACTCGTACAGGTCATCAATGACTCGTACAGGTCATCAATGACTCGTACAGGTCATCAATGACTCGTACAGGTCATCAATGACTCGTACAGGTCATCAATGACTCGTACAGGTCATCAGTGACTCGTACAGGTCATCAGTGACTCGTACAGGTCATCAATGACTCGTACAGGTCATCAATGACTCGTACAGGTCATCAATGACTCGTACAGGTCATCAATGACTCGTACAGGTCATCAATGACTCGTACAGGTCATCAATGACTCGTACAGGTCATGCAGTGACGTGTCAATTCATCACGACATATCAGTCACTCACTCTAAAGTTATAATTTACATTAGTTAAATAATACCTCACTCCCTCTCNATGTTACTCCACATTGGTCATAACAAAAGGTCAACTCAAGACAAAGGTCAAATCAAAGGCGCCTGCGACAGCTGTGTCCCCAGTATGGTCTGACACGTATTTGTCGTGTGAGTTGTGTCGAGCCACGGCCCAAGTATGGCCTGGCGCATGCAGGTGCTTCCGGGGCACGGAAAAGCCGTGCCCTGGACACACACACACACACGTGGCCTCTGTTCAGCAGCTGTCCTCGACCCCAGCATCAAGGCCACGGGGAGGAGATCCTATCGGGAATTATTTAAGGACCAATTTGACTGCTAATCTCTCTGGCCTGGCAACGTAATATGTGTGTACTCACCTTCTTGTACTCATCTAGTTATGCTTCCGGAGGATGAGCTTCGGTTCTTTGGTCCCGCCTCTCAACTATCAATCAAATGGTGTGCAGGTTTCTGAGCCTATTTGGTTCTATCATGTCAGCAGTTGAAACTGTGTGTGGAGTCAGCCTCCATTACATCACTCCCTAATGCATTCCATTTATTAACTGCTTTGACACTAAAACAAAAAAATATAATGTCTCTGTGGCTCATTTGGGCACTTAATTTCCGCCTGTGTCCCCTAGTGCGTGTGATCCTTGTGTTAAAGAGTTTGTCTTTGTCTACCCTATCAATTGCTTTGTGTGTGAGTACTAATCTAGTTGTATGCATCCTAGCTGTGCTTGAGGGATTGAGCTCTGACTCTTTGGTCCCGCCTCTCAACTGTCAATCAACTGGTGTACAGATTCCTGAGCCTACTGGGCTCTATCATATCTACAGTTGAAATTGTGTATGGAGTCAGCCTCCACCACATCACTTCTTAATGCATTCCATCTGTTAACTACCTGAGTGTGTCATGAACTGAACTGCAATACTAAACAGAACAATTATACCCATGCAGCCCTCTTAAGGTTTCCCAAGGTCAAGAAATCGGTCAGTATTAAAGTGTCCTCTTCTAACCTACCAGAGGACCCAAAACAGAAAACGGAACAGTAGGTCACTTTCGTGAGCCGCTTCCATTTTCTTGTACGAATCTTTTTGGGCTTATGTAACGCATACGAGCGGAATGCGACGTTCTCTGAAGGAAGACAACAGGCTGCTCCTGATGATCCACTTACATATTTACTAACCTCGCACTCATCCAGTGTGCGGTGGTGGAAAGTTTGCACCTAAGTGCATGCATTACTTACAGTAAGCAAACTAGGGATATTTGGCTAAGATATCTGGTTGAACATCATTTTAACTGTAATATTTACTCATTTAACTTGAACATTTGTAATATAATTATCTCCGAATTCTTGAAATTCATCATATTCAATTACACCGAAATTTCAGTATATTCCTGCCCAGATCTGCATCATTTTTGTTCCTTTCAGAGTCTAGTGACATTTTCTCAAGTGATCTCTGCAAGTGTGTTATAGTTCACCGCAATCTTCCTCTTTTCTGACTATTTTCGTTACCTTTGCATCGTCAGTAAACATGTATATGAACGAATGTGTTTTATGTTAAGTCGCACCTGTGTGCGAAACAGGATAGCTTCAAACACTGATACTTTGATGTTTCTCTTGTTGTGACTTTTTGCTCCCTATCCGATAGGTAGTCCCTTACCTATTCAAATATTTTCCCAACTATTCATGCCCTCTCTTTATGCTTGTATAATAGTGCCCTGTGCGGAACGGTGACGGATATTCTCTATTAAGTGACCTTATCCAATTTTCTTCTGAAAACCCTTCATCCATCTGAAGTCCTCGGACGTCTTCACTCGGTCTTTGTGTCTCCAGTGAGCGCGTCTCTCCAGTTCGGCCTTATACTGGGTAGTTCCTGCCCTGCTAGGTTCCTGGTTTATCCAGGTTTGAGTCTCAAGACCTGGTATGATCCACTTAGCACGTCGAACATCTTGTCATTTTCCGTGTATTCTCTCTGTCTTGTTTGCTGGATCTGATAATCTGGTCGTTCCTTCTCCTCTTGGAGAAGTCCCCCGTGAGTCCAATTTGCTCTCGACATTTGCGTTGTTACTGCTGCCCGTCCTAGAATATCTATGATGTATTGTGTCTGTACGCCTGTCTGAGGGGCCTCTGTTGTTGTTGTCCCGGGATTTGTAGGTCACAACCACAACTGTTAACTCCTCGTTCGTTAACATTTGTATATGATGCAGACTGTATCTGAATATCACAGAAAGGTTAATGTTTCGAGACAAATATGTTCCTTTTGATAAGCAATGACATCCATCCTGCACCTCCTGCTGCTCCTGCTCCTCCTGTGTCTCCTCCAGCTCTATGAGCATCAACTTCGATACACCCGACTTTCAGGCATTTCGCCAGGACTCTGTGCACCATTCGGGCCACCCACGCAAGCTTCGAGGCCTCCTAGGGCCTCGGACGAGCGCAGGCACAACATGGAGCAGCGGCCATTAAAGTCGGTCAGGCACAGGCAGGACGGTGAATCAGGCAGTGGAGGCACTCCTGGATGAAGCACAAGAGAGTACTTGAGTGCATGACATGAGGGGGGAACATATGGGAACGGACGAAGTAGCAGTGTGGGGGATTTTGAGAGTGTGGGAGAAAAGTTATAGGAAGGAATGCCATGTGATAAATATAGTCTTGGTAGTGGCCGTATTTGAGGGAAGAAGAGAGAGACATAGAGAGATGTGGAAGGGTGTCTGGTGGGATACACGTCCAAGAAGACGCAGGAATTCACTGTACCCTGCAGCAGTCAGTCAACACTCTGGGTGTTCCCATCATCTTGCACACTAGACAGCACTCTAGTACCTATTTTTCTCTTCCTTATTCGAATATTCCATCTTGGATATTCGAATGTCTTAGCAGGTGTCAACTCTTTTTCACGTCCGAACACATCCGTAGGTATTCGGAACGTTGTATTTTAAAGATGCTCTCGCTATCCGTATGCATTGTACTGAACACTCCAGCAGGACATATTCGAACACTGAACACTCCAGCAGGACATATTCGAACACTGAACACTCCAGTAGGGACATATTCGAACAGTGAACACTCCAGTAGAACATATTCGAACACTGAACACTCCAGTAGGACATATTTGAACACTGAACACTCCAGCAGGACATATTCGAACACTGAACACTCCAGTAGGGACATATTCAAACACTGAACACTCCAGCAGAACATATTCGAACACTGAACACTCCAGTAGGGACATATTCGAACACTGAACACTCCAGTAGGATATATTCGAACACTGAACACTCCAGTAGGACATATTCGAATACTGAACACTCCAGTAGGGATATATTCGAACACTGAACACTCCAGTAGGATATATTCGAACACTGAACACTCCAGCAGGACATATTCGAACAGAGTAGTAGGTGTGTGTGTACCTTTTGGGCGTTGCTTCGACATTTTGATATAATAACAGAATTTCACGGTGCACAAACCTCCATTGTCCTGGTGGCCATTGTGTCGGAGGGGGTGTACTTACCTAGCAGTACTTACCTAACAGGGTTTGCCGGACTGAGCTTCAGCTCCTAAGCCCCGTCTTTTCAGCTGTACTCTGAAACTCCCTCGTGCTTGTTACATGTGTTTTTAAACAGCAGATGGACTTTCTGCGTCCCACTCGTCCAATTTCCACACTGACACTTAACAGGTCAGTGAGCGCGCGGGCACTGTTCCTTCACTCCGCCCGCCTATCCCAGCTTCTATCCTGTCCTTATATTCCATCGAAGTGCCATGTAGTTGTACTGGCTTAGCGCTTTCTCCTACCATTTCCTCGTGGCAGCCTTGTGGCTCATCTGTGTGTCATTTCCTCTCGTTGCGCGGTTACTCGTCCCAAATATCCCGCAGGTCTCTATGATTGATACCTCCCAAGTATTTAATGTGTCTGGAACATGTCTCCTCTTTAGACTTTCTCTCTCTCTCTCTCTCTCTCTCTTCCCAAATATGTATGAACAAGTAGTTCAAGTTACCTGCCGAATTGCTTGCAGTAATTACTTTGGAGAATACTTGAAGGCAATCATCCCAGGTCAAGCAAGTGAGCTTAATTGCCATCAGAAGGCGTTTTTGGCACGTGTTTTTGTTACTACTGGAACCACGCGAGCGGCAGGGTGCGGCAGGGTGCGGCAGGGCGCGGCAGGGCGCAGCAGGGCGCGGTCCTGGGCCTGGTCTAACCTTCAGAGGGTAGCTAAATTCAGGTAGTGTCTCACTGTGATGTGAGAATGTACCGTCGGTACCACACTGACCTGTGAGTGCACCGCCGAGAGAGAGAAAGGAAAAACGTGTGCAAAAAAGTCATATATTTTTTGTCCTCATTATCAAAAAGATATTATTTTGCTCGACAAAAAGGGTCACCGACTCTGAACTATTGGCAAGACTGGCGCGCGGCCAACACACACTCACGTGTTTTTGTCCCGTGTTTTTGTCCCGTGTTTTGTCCCGTGTTTTTTGACGTGGTTATATGCGGGAGGCGGGCAGTCGGGGCAAAAGAGGTGGGTGAGGAGGATGGGGAGGGATAGGAGGAGGGGAAGTGACACGAGTGAGGCTTTAAACACTACGACTAAGCTGCCTATTCTCTCAAGCACAAGGCATCACGGGGTACAAAGGCATGTCAGGAGTGAAATATGCTAATTGCTACCCCAGGTGCGTGTATCAGTTGACCTAGCACCTGGGGGCAGGGGGTGAGGAGTGGCCACCCACACCACAACCTTCCCCCCCAAATCCCTCCTACCTGTAGGGGCTGGGGAAAGGGGGTACTATCTGCCACTATCTGCAAGAAGTACTGCTATCTGCACAAACACCACAATCGGGAAGGAGCGAATTGGCAGGGAGGGACAAGACATGAGATGATGAAATTCACAGCCTGGAGTTGATTCATGTCACTGAGCAGTTTACCGCACTCTAGAAGCAAGTGAACTCAGAACGCAATGACCACGTAGCTCGGGGGCTATAGTGAGCCCGTAATTGAATTCGGTTATTCGCCATGACCTTGTTACTGTCATAATTGGGTCAAAGTTCTAAATGGAGGTGGGGTTTCCTCCTTTTTCCCCCGTTTCTTTTCCGCTTCTGTTTTAGCGCACTGTTTTTTTTTAGTCTTGTTTTAATAACATAACCTTGGTGGCGGATGTAGATGCACAGTGTTCACTAGTGAGTCCCATTCTTCAACTGCTTTTCTAATCATTGTAGTCACTGTAGATTTTCAATCTAATGCCGCTGCTCTCGTTGGATTAATGTTGAGTTTGACGCGCAGGGCTTCAGTTGCGTCACATTCCAGTAAATAATGCAATAGTGGCGCCTCTGACACATATTCTGATTGATGAAGATTAAGACACACAAAAGGCACGGGCATGAATAGCCCGGAAGTAGAGGCTCTTTGGAGCCATTACCAGTACCAATAGCTGATACTGGAGAGCTGTGGATGGATGGATGGATGTTTTTTCTTCTTGGGGTGGGGGGGGGGGGGAGAGGAGGGGGTCTGTCTCGAAGGGCTAGGTCTACCAATTATAGAGCTGGTGGACAAGCACCGTAAACTCCTGCTTCGAGAGGGGTGTTGGGAAGTGAGGGGAAGGGTCGAAACCCATAGGAAACGGACAGTGTACTTGTAACAGTGGACAATATGAAAGCAGTAAATGGAGCCAGAAATGGGTACACTAGAGTCAAAAAGAGAAGCTAATGGGCAAACTGGCAACACTGCGCCAAAAGCTAGACTAACCAGTGCCATATTGTATAGTCATATAATGAGAACATTGTATAGTCATATAATGAGAACATTGTATAGTCATATAATGAGAACATTGTATAGTCATATAATGAGAACATTGTATAGTCATATAATGAGAACATTGTATAGTCATATAATGAGAACATTGTATAGTCATATAATGAGAACATTGTATAGTCATATAACGAGAACAAAAAAACAGTAAAGCACCATTTATTAAAGCTAAGAAGACGAGAGGAAATTCTCGTGGAAAATCACAGATAGTTATGCATGGAAGTCATCAAAAGATTTCAAAGAATTCTTTGCAAAAAAATCAATATTGAGACTAATGTTGAAAGATAAAGATGACCAGAAGTCAACAGATGATATATCAGGGCCAATAAATGCGATACGAAATCACAAGGAGGAACTAGACGAGACAGAGTCCTGAGAACCGAAATGAATTAATGTCACCATATAGCTGCTGAAGGAGTTCGCGGAGTTACAATGGCATTCACAAACTCAAATTTTAAATCAAACATTCGAGACTGATCTTCCAGAGTTCTGGAAGATGTCCACTACCTCTTCCAGAGTTCTGGAAGATGTCCACTACCTCTTCTAGAGTTCTGGAAGATGTCCACTACCTCTTCCAGAGTTCTGGAAGATGTCCACTACCTCTTCCAGAGTTCTGGAAGATGTCCACTACCTCTTCCAGAGTTCTGGAAGATGTCCACTACCTCTTCCAGAGTTCTGGAAGATGTCCACTACCTCTTCCAGAGTTCTGGAAGATGTCCACTACCTCTTCTAGAGTTCTGGAAGATGTCCACTACCTCTTCCAGAGTTCTGGAAGATGTCCACTACCTCTTCCAGAGTTCTGGAAGATGTCCACTACCTCTTCCAGAGTTCTGGAAGATGTCCACTACCTCTTCCAGAGTTCTGGAAGATGTCCACTACCTCTTCTAGAGTTCTGGAAGATGTCCACTACCTCTTCCAGAGTTCTGGAAGATGTCCACTACCTCTTCCAGAGTTCTGGAAGATGTCCACTACCTCTTCCAGAGTTCTGGAAGATGTCCACTACCTCTTCCAGAGTTCTGGAAGATGTCCACTACCTCTTCCAGAGTTCTGGAAGATGTCCACTACCTCTTCCAGAGTTCTGGAAGATGTCCACTACCTCTTCCAGAGTTCTGGAAGATGTCCACTACCTCTTCCAGAGTTCTGGAAGATGTCCACTACCTCTTCCAGAGTTCTGGAAGATGTCCACTACCTCTTCCAGAGTTCTGGAAGATGTCCACTACCTCTTCCAGAGTTCTGGAAGATGTCCACTACCTCTTCCAGAGTTCTGGAAGATGTCCACTATCACTTCCAGAGTTCTAGAAGAAAGCAAATGTAGTTCCAGTATTAAAACAAAAGAGGACAGCCAGGATGCACTTAATTATAAACAGGTGTCACTGACAAGTATTCCCTGTGAAGTACTCGAGTAAGTAATCCCGAAGAGGATAAGGAAGTATCTTGAGAAGATAAAATCTGTAGAGGAAAGGCCGCATGGATTCTCAAGGGGAAGAGGTCACGCCTCACGCCATGAAAAATTTGACAAAAAAATGCTAGATGAAAAATTAAGGCTCGATAGACTGAATTTTCCTACAATGACATTACCACCATCACTACCACCACCATAGTCATCACCACCATCCCTACCACCACCACAGTCATCACCACCATCACTACCACCACCACTGTCATCACCACCATCCCTACCACCACCATAGTCATCACCACCATCACTACCACCACCATAGTCATCACCACCATCCCTACCACCACCATAGTCATCACCACCATCACTACCACCACCACAGTCATCACCACCATCACTACCACCACCACAGTCATCACCACCATCACTACCACCACCACAGTCATCACCACCATCACTACCACCACCACAGTCATCACCACCATCACTACCACCACCACTGTCATCACCACCATCACTACCACCACCACAGTCATCACCACCATCACTACCACCACCACTGTCATCACCACCATCCCTACCACCACCATAGTCATCACCACCATCACTACCACCACCACAGTCATCACCACCATCACTACCACCACCACAGTCATCACCACCATCACTACCACCACCACAGTCATCACCACCATCACTACCACCACCACAGTCATCACCACCATCACTACCACCACCACAGTCATCACCACCATCACTACCACCACCACTGTCATCACCACCATCACTACCACCACCACAGTCATCACCACCATCACTACCACCACCACTGTCATCACCACCATCCCTACCACCACCATAGTCATCACCACCATCACTACCACCACCACAGTCATCACCACCATCACTACCACCACCACAGTCATCACCACCATCACTACCACCACCACAGTCATCACCACCACCACAGTCATCATCACCATCACTACCAACACCACTGTCATCACCACCATCCCTACCACCACCACAGTCATCACCACCATCACTACCACCACCACAGTCATCACCACCATCCCTACCACCACCACAGTCATCACCACCATCACTGTCATCACCACCATCACTACCACCACCACAGTCATCACCACCATCACTACCACCACCACTGTCATCACCACCATCACTACCACCACCACAGTCATCACCACCATCACTACCACCACCACTGTCATCACCACCATCACTACCACCACCACAGTCAACACCACCATCACTACCACCACCACTGTCATCACCACCATCACTACCACCACCACAGTCAACACCACCATCACTACCACCACCACAGTCATCACCACCATCACTACCAACACCATTTCATCATTTCTATCCACACCACTATTACCGTCACACAACCACTATCACTAACACCATTAACACTACCACCAGCACCAGAACCTCTACTGTTACCACCACTATTGTTACCACCACCACTACTATTACCAGCACCATCACCAAACCAACACAGCCACCACTATCTCCACCTGGAGAATGGAGATAGTGGTGGCTCTTGAGAAATCAAACCTCTCTGACACTATCACAACCACCACCACCACACCAAGAACCTCACCACTACCACGACAACCACCACCACGCAACCATCACCTCCGTCCCCATACTACCACAACTTACCAGCCCAACAGCAGAAGGGACGAAATGTCAGACATGTGTAGACGAAAAGTCCAACAGACCACTGTAACATTATCATGACACAGTGCAGAGCTATACAGACTAAATAAGATAAGTGAGATTTAATTGCACAGAGGAAGTTGTTAAACACGCATTGGACATGAATCTTACTGCACTCCAACTTACGTAAGCTTATCAACTAACCTCCACCACCAGTGTTGACTGCCATCCAGTGAATGAGTAACACATTTGTTTGTGAGCCAGCTTCGGAGGCTTTAGCGTCCCCTACCCTATAGGCAATCATCCCCTGCAGAAAACAATCAACAAGAAAGGTAAGAAACAATCACAATCCGTCACCACTCACCACCACATCACCACCGTCCACCACCGACCACCACACCATGCCTACCTCCACCAACGTAACATTGGCATTAGTGAAGTGACATATGAATCCGGCCGTCAGAACCCCCACCGGACGCGAGTGAGGCTCTCCTCTGGTGGCGGTCCAGGTTCACATCCTGACCAACCTTACCGCACAAACTCCTAAAATGGATGATAGTAATTACTACTGTACCTCTCTCCTTTCTACTCTCTTTCTACTTTTCTCCCGCTCTCTCTCAAATCCTTCCCCCCCTCACCAAGTTTCTCTCTCTCTCTCTCTCTCTCTCATCTCTCTATCTCTCTCTCTTCTCCTCTCTCATCTCTCCTACCTCTCTCTCCTGATCCGTCTCCCCGTCGTCCAACTCCTATTTACCTATATTTCCTTCCCACTCAGGTCCTCTCGACCCACATTTACCCCGTGTCTCAGACACTCTTCTCTATCTAACCCCCACCCCACTCTCCCCTCTCCCCCCATTCACACCACTGCCCTAACTATGCTCTGTAATTCACCCTATGCGTGTCCTACAACACCACAATCTTAAAGGAAATTGGCAAAATCGACGCTCCCCCGCCCGGACGCCCGCCGCCCCGACGACATGGTATCGTAGCCTTGCAATCTTCGGGATCCGACGCGGCCCTTGAGTCGGCAGAACCCTCGGCGGCGACGGTGAAGTTAGGCCCTTGACGGTGACGGAAAGGCGTTGAGGTCAGGTGACGACAAGGAGAATGGGACTGATGTTGGGTGTGGGCAGTTCACTCGTCGTACAGTGAGGTCATTACTTGACAGGAGTCATCACCTCACAGGAGGTCTCACTCTCCCAGGAGGTCATCACTCTCCACAGGTCATCACTCTCCACAGGTCATCACTCTCCACCGGTTCACTACCGTCCACAGGAGATCACACCCCACCACAGGAGATCACCACCTCCACAGAGGTTCACCACCCTCCAAGGAGGCTCACCACCACTCCACAGGAGGTCATCACTCTCCTACAGGAGGTCATCACTCTCACAGGAGATCATCACCCCTCCACAGGAGGCTCACCACCTGCCACAGGAGATCACCACCCACCACAGGAGGTCACCACCCACCACAGGAGATCACCACCCTCCACAGGAGATCACCACCACCACAGGAGATCACCACCCACCACAGGAGATCACCACCACCACAGAGATCACCACCCTCCACAGGAGTTCACACCCTCCACAGGAGGTCACCAGCCACACACAGGAGATCACCACCCTCCACAGGAGATCACACACCCTCCCAGGAAGTCACCACTCCTCCACAGGAGATCAAACCACCTCAAGGAGATCACCACAACTCCACAGGAGATCACCACCATCCACACGGAGGTCACCAGCCCCACAGGAAGAGCATTCCATACAGAAAACATGAATATTGTCATTAAAGATAGTCACATTACATGTACTTCTACTACTACTAGTACTACGAAACTACCAATTACGGGACGTCTTACTACTACCACTACTACTACTATACTACTACTACTACTACTACTACTACCTACGACTACCAACCACTACAACCACTACGACTTACTACTACAGCTAGCCCCAGCAGTATTCCCACACCATGGACAACGACCCAAACAAAAGGAGTCAAGAGTAAGCGATGTCCACAAGCAGCTTCTGACACTATGGGATACCAACAGCCATAAACACCGAGGGTAGCGAAACAGTTTAGTGGATCCGATAGCCGTGTGTCGTGTCCTGTTCCTATGTAATGTAGAGTATTACAACGCGGTAATGATACGGGCAGTTGTTGTCGAGCATCCTGGCAACAAATTATTTCTAATACTTTTCTATATAATATTATATATATATATATATATATATATATATATATATATATATATATATATAAATACATATATATATATATATATATATATATAATATATATATATATATATATATATATATATATATATATCTGAGAGAGAGAGAGAGAGACCCTTCTCTCTGGAGTTAATCAGAGTATAGACCTCTTCCACTCTGGGGAACGTATAGAGCACATCCTCTATGGGATAAATAAAGAGCTCTACCAGTTTAGAGCAAGTGTACAAGCGTACACTTACCCATGAAGTGTACAAAGGTATACGATACACGCGTCTTAACTGATGAATCACGAGAGATTATTAATCCCGACGACTTGTGCTGCAGCCTCTTCCACGGACACACAGCACCATTTGATCATTAATAGCCAACGCGATGTACTGCGCTATACGGTCGTATATCACAGCTGGCGAGCGGTCTGTAGGTGGGTGTATAGGTTAGGGTTGGGTGGGTATAGGTAGGATAGGTGGGTGTAGGTAGGATAGATGGGTAAAGGTAGTGGTGTTCTACGCGTCCTTGCATGTAGACTCGCCTAGTCCCTCCCGTATTCATCACTCACGTTCAAAGAACGAACCGTCCCCAGTCTCTCCCTTACGAACGACTCACCTCCACCCCACGACCATAACGATCCCACATCATAGCCCTCACACCCCGCCTTCACCCACGCCCTCCACCCACCCCCTCCACCCAAGCCACTCCAACCCACGCCCCCACCAAGCCCTCCACCCACGACCCTCATCCCACAACCCGTCCACCCACGCTCCTCTACCCACGCCCTCCACCCACACCCTCCACCCACGCCTCCACCACGCCCTCCCCTACCGACGAAGCATGTACTCCCGCCTTTCCCACCTCACTTCACATACTGTAAGTTAAAATTAGCATCTCGCTTCTATAACATTAAGAATAAAAGAAACATGAATGAACTTTATATTCTAAATCCAAGAATCTACCAGCACCAAATAACTCATATCAAGAGGACTTATTCATACCAAATACCTTCATATTTTACCGTCGTTTTATACTTGGTTTTTGTTCTGAGTTAGCAATGTGAGCTACGCATCGATAACCTAGCTAGAATGAAAGAGAATTAAATATTGATCTGGAAACGATGCAACGTAATTCTACTCTAAAATAGCGAAAAGTTAGAATTGGTGTAGATGTAGTGGTTTGGTATTGATTATGTGGTCCTCTTACACGAGAGGGTATTGAAGGGCCACCACAACAGCTTATATTGACCAACCAGGAGTATGCTTTTGCAGCCCAGCGAGTCTGCTTTTGACCAACAGCGAGTATGCTTTGACCAGCCAGCGAGTATGCTGTTTGACAGCCAGCGAGTATGCTTTTTGACCAACCAGCGAGTATGCTTTTTGACCAACCAGCGAGTATGCTTTTTGACCAGCCAGCGAGTATGCTTTTTGTCCAACCAGCTAGTATACTTTTTGTCCAACAGCGAGTCGGCTGCGCTTTTTGCACCAACCAGCTAGCAAGCTTTTTGACCAACCAGACGGTATGCTTTTTGACCAACCAGTGAGTAACTTTTTTGACCAACCAGCTAGTATACTTTTTGTCCAACCAGCTAGTATGCTTTTTGACCAACCAGCTAGTATACTTTTTGTCCAACCAGCGAGTATGCTTTTTGACCAACCAGCTAGTATGCTTTTTGACCAACCAGCGAGTATACTTTTTGTCCAACCAGCGAGTATGCTTTTTGTCCAACCAGCGAGTATGCTTTTTGATCAACCAGCTAGTATGCTTTTTGACCAACCAGCGAGTATACTTTTGACCAACCAGTGAGTATGCTTTTTGACCAACTAGCTAGTATGCTTTTTGTCCAACCAGTGAGTATGCTTTTTGACCAACCAGCTAGTATGCTTTTTGACCAAGCAGCGAGTATGCTTTTTTAGTCCTAACATAGTCCGAGAGTATAGTCTGAGTATATGCTCACCGAGAAGCTGCGTTGTTGTATGCCTATAGCCTGATGTATACCTATACATGTGTATGTATAAGTACACATGTGTATGTTACCTGTGCTAGTTA
>WNGS01003388.1:15232557-15252757 GCA_020271785.1 Procambarus virginalis | reverse complement strand
TCAGTACTTAGGTCATACTCCCCTTCCATGTTACAGCTGGCCACCACCTGGTGGCAGTACCATGGGAACTTCCAGCTCTTCAAGTCAACAGTGATCATCCTTTGCCCAATATCAGCCAGGTCTGACCTGCTCATCCGGTGAGCATCCCTAGTCCCTGGGTGTACTGCTTTGACTTTACTTTCAGGCCCTGGGGAGCCCTGCATGTCTTTGGTGTGGTTCATCTTAGATCAGCCCACTGAGCTTGCTTCTTGCAAGTATGAGGGATGTCCATTGGTTGTGCTACAAGTCAGTTGGCATATGTACTGTCACTGCTATGCCACCTGTTGAGTGTGTAATACCCTCTGTCACAACACCTGTGATGGGTTCACTGGGTTTCTATTTTAGCTATGGTCTCTGTCTTTTCATTGTAAAATTTTTTTTATTTTATTTTTGTAATGAGGCTTCACAGGCAGCAGTTGCTTCAGATTTGTTTGCACATTTTGGTGTTTTTCAATTCGGTGCTCAATTGGTTGCCCTAGACTTGGCCCATTTTGGTTTTAAGGGCTTTGGAGTTGGAGCAGCTGGTGACTTCTACTGGTTCTATGATTTGCACCTCCTCCTCCTCCTAATGTTCGTCTGGTTTGGTTCGACAGACCTTCTGTATCCCCACCCACCCTTGTTCAGAGCTCTGGGACGTCTGGGACATTTTACGGTCCAGGCTGTAATTAACCTTGGGTGTAGCTCGGCCTTTTCTGAGGATCAGTCCTTCCACGTCAGCAACAGGGACAATTAAACCATTGCTTCCCACCAAGGTTACATAGCCTTCTATTTCTCAGGGTGGTGTATTTGGCTCAATCCTTTTAGAATGTGAAGGTGCTTTACTTACCTGATTAGGTCTCCTAGAGCTGATCAAGTCTCCTAGGGCTGATGTTTCGGATTGACAGTTGAGAGGCGGGCCGAAAGAGCAGAGCTCAACCCCCGCAAGCACAACTAGGTGAATACAACTAGGTGAATACACACAAATTCATACACACATAATTCATAAAGAATATCATCATAAGAACTGAAAATAATAATAATTTCACTCGTCTGCTTCCCTCCAGCAGGAGAGAGAGAGAGAGAATGGCGAGACGTCTGCTGCTCCTGCTGGCGGGTCTGCTGCTGGGGGAGCCGGCCACTACTGCTTCAGGTAGGTCTGCTCTACTGTCCACTGTACGGCTGAATTAACTTCAGTCACCCACTCCATACACCTTCTCCCCCACTACACCCCCTCCCCACTACACCTACTCCACCCACTACACCTCACAGTCACACCATACGCAACACAACACCCATTAACAACACCCATCAATAACTGGCAAGATTATTACCCTCCCGGACCTCATTTGCCTCGATAAATGCTCTAAAATAACTCAGAATAACTCATTAATTTTGCAAATAAGCTCAGTCGACGGGCGGAAGTACCTGTGGGCCTTATTAAATAGCTGGGCCGACCCCTCCCCATTATAGCGGGATGGTCGCAGTTCGTCAGGTGGGTGTTGTATAAGGTGGGTGTTGCATGGGGGGTGTTGCATGGGGGGTGTTGCATGGGGGGTACTGTATGGGGGCGGCGACGTCATCTCCGGGGGACTTGATTCTTATTTTGTTTCTGCTTCTGATGGACCAGTTACTTTTTAGTATTTTACCCCAACGTCGAGAATTTCAACTTGTTTTTTTCAAGGATGGTATGGTAATGATTCTCGAGGCTAATTGCATGTTCTTCCTGGTAAGACTGTTCCATTCTTATCAGTTGATAATGGTGGTCAACGGAGAGGTGTGGTAGGGTTCATGTACTCACCGCCACAGCTCATCCATCACCGCCACAACTAGTGAAGCTGCCTGTGTCACCTGCCTGTGTCACCTGCCTGTGTCACCTGCCTGTGTCACCCGCCTGTGTCACCTGCACAACGTCACCTGTCATCACCTCTCGGAAGGTAATTAATGCTACGGCCACCATTCATCCCTTAATTCCGCTAACCACTTACTAAACCTGTACATCTTTCCTCAATCATGGCGGCTTTGTTTACATTTATTAGGCAATTGATGAGCTGCTAATCACTACAGAGGTTGTGTGTACCTGAAATAACCCTTAATGATTGTGCAGTTTCGAAGCCAGTACACGTTTTTAATACATGTGAAGAAACCCGCCGTAATTGAGAAAAGATGTACAGGTTTCTAAACCAAATGATGCTAGTAGTGATATGTGGACAGAATCATTAGGTGTAAGGTACCCGATACCTTAATACCTGCGGCTGACGGCTGACCTTGCACAGGATGCTACCCACAACAAGCGGGTGGGTCGGAGGTCGCTGGTAAGATAGTTATTGCTAGGTAAACATGAGGCTTCAGGCGGCCGCCTAGCCCTAGGGGTGTCACCGCTGTAATTCGTACCCTGACTGGTGTCATTTGACACGTGGGAACATGTTGCATGACACAACATGGCATGAGCCAACATGGCATGAGCCAACATGGCATGAGCCAACATGGCATGAGCCAACATGGCATGAGCCAACATGCCTCTGCACTGTACGATAACACGAGAGCAAGAAATGAGAGCTGCCCACAGGACGACTTGTCCTCCCTCCCAGCTGTGAGAAGTGTGTCCACTCTCCCAACACGAACCCTAAGTGCTCTTCTTCTTCTTCCTTCTGCTCTTCTGTTCTTCTCCCTTCACCTACTGCCACCTCTTATGCTTAGCTTTCTTCTCCTTCTCCTCTACCTCCTCCCTTTTACTTTGATTCTCGTAACTGACTTGTTTCTAAATCCGGTATTTTCGTTTCCAGTTGTGGTCCAGGTACCCTCGTCGTCTCCATCATCGTCGCCGCCATCTACTCCATCACTGCCATCTACATCGCCAACAATCTACGACACAACCGGCCTAAACGACCACAATAAAGAGATCGACCAGTTCGACCACCGCTGCCAGAGTGACCGAGCCGACAACCAACACCGACCAGGAAGCCCGCGAACTGCAGAGAGACTTCGATAACTCTCTCGACCAGAGAGACGCCTCCACGACGACTCTGGAAGAGGAGGAGGAGGAGAAGAAGAAGAAAGAAGAGGAGGTGCAGACACACAAGGAAGATGAACCAAGGAAGCCTCACCTAGCGGCCAGCAGCGCCTCCTTCACGGCTCACGTCGGAGAAAACGCCACCTTGGACTGCGTCATATATGACCTGGCTGACGAACCTGTAAGGATCTCCTTGACCTTTTTTTCTGGATTGTTGTAATATTCATAAAGTGATTGTACATGTGATTGTGTGCTTGAGGGATTGTGCGTCTAAGGAATTGTGCGCTCAAAGGGATGTGTGCGTAAGGAATTATATGAACTCAAGATATTGTGTGCTCGTGATTGTGGGCTCAAGGGGTTGTGGGCTCGTGATTGTGGGCTCATGGGGTTGTGGGCTCGTGATTGTGGGCTCAAGGACGTATGTGCTTGTGAGATTGTGTAGTCAATGGATTGTTTTCTCAGGGTATTGTGTGGCCAAGAGAATGACTGCTCAAAAAACTGTTCGATGGCTTGTTTGTTCAAAGGATTGTGTGTTCAAGAGATTGTGAGCTCACGGGATTGAACGTTTCTTGCGATAATCATTGATAATGGTCTCGCTAAGGGTGTTGATGAGATAACAATGATGAAATAATGATGAGATAATGATTTATGATGAACACAATGACTGATGATACAATTTTTGATGATGATGAATTAGTGACTGATGATGATATAATGATTGGTGATGATACAGTGATTAATGATCAATATCTGATGACGTGATTATTAAGAAAATGTTTGTGAAAATATGTTAGTTGCCCGAACTTAGTTCTTCTATATGTCATCTTAATCTTAAACTTAACTCTGACCTTAACTTAAACCAAACTTTAATCTTAACTTAAACCTGACTCTGACCTAACTTTGGCCTTAACCCTAACTTTGACCAGCTTATAGCCGTAGCTTTGACCGAGGCCTAACCCGAGCGGTCTCTCTTGAAGGTGTCGTGGCTCCGGCAGGTGGAGGAGGAGGTGTTGGAGCTGCTCACCTGGAGCACCTACACCTACTCCAGTGATCTCAGGTGAGCCTCCAAATGAGCCTCCGGGTGACTGTTCAGGGGAGTTGAGAGGTGAGACTCCAGGCATGCTGGCAGGTGAGTCTTTAAAAGCGAGTAACTCGTGAGTAAATGAGTGAGTGTGTCACTTGATGAGTTATCATACGAATATCGTCGTATTCGTTTCGTTATCATCGTCTTTGGTAAATAACACCTCACAACCCCTCATACGTCCTCCTCACCAAAACCCCTCATACGTCCTCCTCACCAAAAACCCCTCATATGGCCATCCCCAACATATCCCCCCCCCCACACGTCTCCATATGACCCCTCGACCCCTCCGTGTGCCAACCCTCACTATGTTACCTCTGGTAAAAGCCACAAAGGGGAAAATATTTCCCTTTACGTTTCCATAGAGTGAATGCGGCGCCCAGGCGGGCCCGGCTTCGATACTGCAGCAGTGTGTCTCCCGACCTGCATGCTGGGGGCAGGTTATCCTCCCCCCTACAGGTCTGGCCTGCCTCATGGGACGAGAGTTTATCCTCACTAAAGGTCTGGCCTACTGCCTCAGGGGAGGGGTAAGTGTTTTCACCACTACAGGTCTGGCTTGCCTGCTGGCGGGGTGTTTACCCCCACTACAGGTCTGGTCTGGCTTCACATACCACTTCAGGTCTGGCGAGTGAGAGCATATGCCCTCACCTACGCACTTTGAGGCTATCAGTCCAAACGAACTCAATATATAGGCAAGACAACATTGTGCATGTTAGGCTCCCTTTCAAGGCGTCTAACAATGCACAAACAGCTAGGTTCCATCAAGGAACATGTAGTCTCTACACATAACCAGATCATCGCCAGAGATATCCTGACACACAACACCATATTACTCGACAAATACAGTGACAACACAAGACTGGACATGGGCGAGATATTATATACATCAAGGAAATCAAGCCACTTATCAGCAGTCAATTAGTACCAAAATACACTCTGCCATCTTCAAGAACACAATGAAACATACAGTATACTGCCGCAGCCATCATGGAAATATAGGAAATTGGTGAGCTGTAATGGACCTATTGACCATTATATATATATATATATATATATATATATATATATATATATATATATATATATATATATATATAGATATATATATGGAGGGGAGGGGACCTACATTCCCTCCAATGCGTTATGTGTGATTTCCTCCGAGGCTGTGGGTCCCCCTTCTTCCAGCCAGAGGTGGTACTCCCTCCCTTTTTTATTTTATCATTTAAAAATATATATATATATATATATATATATATATATATATATATATATATATATATATATATATATATATATATATATGTGTGTGTGTGTATATATATATATATATATATATATATATATATATGTGTGTGTGTATATATATATATATATATATATATATATATATATATATATATATATGTCGTACCTAGTAGCCAGAACGCACTTCTCAGCCTACTATGCAAGGCCCGATTTGCCTAATAAGCCAAGTTTTCCTGAATTATATATTTTCTCTAATTTTTTTCTTATGAAATGATAAATGTCGTACCTAGTAGCCAGAACGCACTTCTCAGCCTACTATGCAAGGCCCGATTTGCCTAATAGGCCAAGTTTTCATGAATTAATTGTTTTTCGAGTACCTAACCTACCTAACCTAACCTAACCTAACTTTTTCGGCTACCTACCCTAACCTAACCTATAAAGATAGGTTAGGTTAGGTTAGGTAGGGTTGGTTAGGTTCGGTCATATATCTACAATAATTTTAACTCAAATAAAAAAAAATTGACCTCATACATAATGAAATGGGTAGCTTTATCATTTCATAAGAAAAAAATTAGAGAAAATATATTAATTCATGAAAACTTGGCTTATTAGGCAAATCGGGCCTTGCATAGTAGGCCAAAAGTGAGTTCTGGCTACTAGGTACGACATAAACATACCCATTTCATTATGTATGAGGTCAATTTTGTTTTTATTGGAGTTTCAATTAACGTAGATATATGACCGAACCTAACCAACCCTACCTAACCTAACCTAACCTATCTTTATAGGTTAGGTTAGGTTAGGCAGCCGAAAAAGTTAGGTTAGGTTAGGTTAGGTAGGTTAGGTAGTCGAAAAACAATTAATTCATGAAAACTTGGCTTATTAGGCAAATCGGGCCTTGCATAGTAGGCTCAGAAGTGCGTTCTGGCTACTAGGTACGACATATATATATATACACACACACGCACACGTGTGTGTGTGTGTGTACACTTTTCAGTGGATGAAAATTATGAAACTCTAGGGATTCGGAACACCATATTTCATCACCACCGATTTCATTGGGGACATGAAATGGGGGCTCTGCAACGTTTAGTGAGACTTGCCCCAAGCGTCTGGCTTCGAACGTTCAACAGACTGATATCAAAGACAGACATTTCCATAAATTGACATAGATATGCATATCTACTAAATGAGTAAATATAGATATGCCGTAGGTAATAAGCTAGTTAATATCATTCTCTGTATATGAACATTTAAACATGTTAAAATTACTTTGAGACACAAGCGTGGAGAGGAACGTCTCTGTTCGTTTAAGTTCAATTAATCATTCACAAAGGGACCATGTGTACTGTCAAAGGCAGGATACAACGATACGAGGCCTTGCATTCCTGGTAGAGGCGAAACAGAGAATCTTCCTCACCGGGAATTCAGTGTGTGTGTGTGTGCGCGCCCGTGTGTTTGTGTGTGTGTGTGTGTGTGTGTGTGTGTGTGTGTGTGTGTGTGTGTGTGTGTGTGTGTGTGTGTGTGTGTGTGTGTGTGTGTGTGTGTGTGTGCGTGCGTGCACAGCTCGCCACTCTTCCCCGAGGTGAGACATCGACTCATCTGCCCATGGCTCCGGAGTGACAGAGATGAAACATGGCGAGCGAGGACTTAATGGTGCCCTAGTCGGTATTTCCCTCATTCAGCGAGTTTCGTTCCCAGGAAGGTACAGACGACGCACATTCAAATGAACCGGTGACAGGAGAGATGCGAGCTGCAGTCCTGCATCAGCAACGTTGCAAAAGTTGTCACTCTCATGTTCTACAAGTTTGAGCAATGACTTATCATGAGCTATAGGAAACGGAAGTTCTCAGCCAGTTAACAGAAATCACTATATAAAGAAATCACAATAGCGTGATGCATCAAATGAACAAATCCACAAGGGCCGTGACGAGGATTCGAACTTACGTCCGAGAAGTCAGAATCGTCTTCACCTATACCCACCTGTGTTAAAAAATAATAGCACAGTTCAACACAGATGGATACATAAATCCCGGCGAGACAGACGAGTTAGACAGGTTTTGCCAATCATTGAACAAATCATCATATAAATAAATAAATAAATATGTTTATTTCAGGTAAGGTACATACATACAAGTGAATTTTACATAAATTGATCGATTTATAGATAGAGCTAGTACATACAATGCCTAAAGCCACTATTACGCAATGCGTTTCGGGCAGAATATCATTTTCAAAGTACGCATTATTATTACGCATTTTCAAAGTACGTGTATTAGTCCTGGTGGCATCTGTATACTCAGATGCCTTCCAAAATCATGCCAGTACTATGACTTGGAGCGAATACAAACACATTTGTTTCTGATATAATATTTACATACATTTAAAGAGAACAGAACGCTAAAATAACGTCGCTTTTGGCCGTTTACCCGTATGGCCGAAAGTAGAGGTAATTTGAAAATGAAAAAAAAAATTAAATAAATTTGGGATTTTTTTTTAAACAAGAGTAAGTTAAGGATCCTCTGATAGGTTAGGTGGGCAGTAAATTCTCATAAAGTTTCAAAACGTTATGAAAAACGTTAATGGAAAGTTTCCTCGCCTAACCTTACCGAGTAAGCCGGACGACTCAAACAGAAAACGGGACAGTACGTCACTTTTGTGAGCCGATTTCATTTCAAATTACGTCCAAATTTGGCCATAGCGCGCATACGAGCGACAAGTGACGTTATTTTTAAGAGGACGGGTTGGCGTCATCTACGCAGAGCACAAAGGATGTCTAGCTCACGTCCTCAGAGATTTCGTCACGCGGAAGCAGAGCAAGTATGCAACCGTAATTCTAAGGTAATGTAAGTATTCCCGATGGTGAAAGACTAACTTTATGTCTGGGTAGTAATGTGCGTAGAGTTTATTGAGAACAGAAAGACAATAGCTGCGAAAATACTGATTATTGCGACATTCACCAAACACAGTGGCGTGGGTTTGAAGATCTGAGAGAGCGATCTCTCTCTCTCTCTCTCTCTCTCTCTCTCTCTCTCTCTCTCTCTCTCTCTCTCTCTCTCTCTCTCTCTCTCTCTCTCTCTCTCTCTCTCTCTCTCTCCACCTAAAATTCATCCTTAACAGAAAAAGCAACTTGGAGAAATGAAATTCTCTTTCTCGTTGCATTATGGCAGGATAAAACACGCTTTAGTACCTCACTATTTAGGTGAAACAGCGTTCTCCAATCCCCATGTGTAGTTTTGGGAATGCTCAGAGATACATTGTGGGACTGGTGGCATGATGTGTACTCAGAGGTGCATTGTGGGACCTGGTGGCATGATGTGTACTCAGAAGTACATTGTGGGACCTGGTGGCATGATGTGTACTCAAAAGTACATTGTGAGGATACAGCATATGTGAACATGGTAGAATCAGTTCAAAGAGTTTATTGTGTGAGAAAAAATTTGGTTTCCTCCTTAATGTACAATGTAATGTTTTACTCCTAATTTCAAATAAAAATGTTACAGGGTGATGGCCTGTCTTTTTTTATATAAANCCCACATTCAGATTTCGAGACAGACAAAATATGTATATCAGTATAAATTCGAAAATATAGTCACACAGAGAGGCTGTTTGTGGAACCCGACTTTTGTTTTAAAGCGCCTGTCGCCCCTGGCACCGCTACAGGCTGTGTTTGGATAGATGTTATCAGGATTGAGAAGGAAAAGTTTCTTCCCCCCCCCCTAGTCTCTTCTTCCTGCTGCATACATTACTAACCCATGCACAGCTGGGCTCCTGGGACACCCGAGTACAGCTGGACTGCTGGGACACCCATGCACAGCTGGGCTCCTGGGACACCCGAGTACAGCTGGACTCCTGGGACACCCGAGTACAGCTAGACTGCTGGGACACCCATGCACAGCTGGACTGCTGGGACACCCATACACAGCTGGACCCTCCTAGCAACCATCGCAAAACAAACTTTGAAATGAGAAAGAAGCGAAATTGTTCTGAAGAACCATTGTGTATGTGAGTGTATGTGAGTGCATGTGAGTGTATGTGAGTGCATGTGAGTGTATGTGAGTGTATGTGAGTGTATGTGTGTGTGTGTGTGTATTTACTATTTGTGTCTGCAGAATCGAGCTATTAGCTCTTGGACCCCACCTTTCTAACCAAGTTATTTTTCCTCTATTATTCATACTACATATATTCTTACACACACACACACACACACACACACACACACACACACACACACACACACACACACACACACACACACACACACACACACACACCCAGGAAGCAGCCCGTAGCAGCTGACTAACTCCCAGGTACCTATTTACTGCCGCTGACCTCATCACAGGGCTGTTGTTTGATACATACAAAATGCCAGCTGCTAAACATTGCAATGGCTGAGTTATCCCTCGGTGTACGTGGACGTGCCTGAGTGTACGTGAACGTACCTGAGTGTACGTGGACGTGCCTGAGTGTACGTGGACGTACCTGAGTGTACGTGGACGTACCTGAGTGTACGTGGACGTACCTGAGTGTACGTGGACATGCCTGAGTGTACGTGGACGTACCTGAGTGTACGTGAACGTGCCTGAGTGTACGTGGACGTGCCTGAGTGTACGTGAACGTGCCTGAGTGTACGTGGACGTGCCTGAGTGTACGTGAACGTGCCTGAGTGTACGTGAACGTATCTGAATGTACGTGAACGTGCCTGAATGTACGTGGGTTTAAATAAATACTGAGCGTATTTAAGATGTTCTCTAAAATATACACTATAGGCAACCTTTAGCAGCAGTACTGGAGTACAATAGTTTTGTTGGGGACAGGAAGGCTGTGTGTATGTATAAATATATATATATACTTTAGGCTTGTATCGATCATCGAGCCTTCCCCCCCCCCCCCTCCCCGCCCTTAAAAAGGTCAAAGTACTGACCTTCGCCAGGATGCCGCCCAACAATGGTTGCCTAATTACCAGGTGCCTATTTAGTGCTAGGAGAACAATGACATTAATAGAAAGAAAACGTACCTAACTATTTTCCTCCCACCGGGGAATCGAGCCCGGAATCTCCGACTGTGAGTCGAGAACGAAGCCAGCTATGCTACCTAGCCTTATGGATTGGCCTGCAATCCCACAAGACCTCAACAGGAATAAGACAGGCGGGCGGGGGGGAGGGTGTTGACCTCTGTCAGTCAGGTCACCCGTCGCTCGAGCTAGTCACTAACCGGTTAGGATAAACCAGGATAAACAAGGATAAACAAAGATAAACAAGGATAAACAAGGATAAAGAAAGAGTCAGTGTTATTATTCCAAGGTGCTGCTAAACCGAAGCAGAAATGCCGGACAAATCAAGGATCCTAAATTATGGAAAATGGCCTCCCAAATGAGACTAAAAGTCGCCCTTCTCTCAACCGGATTAAAAGAGTGATTAAGAAATAGCGTTTTAGTTCCATATGACAAGTTTCAGATCTTCCTCATCCTAAGTAAGTCACTTTTTTGTCTTTTGCTGATATTGTGATTATTAAATATCATATAGATATATATATATATATATATTAGAGATATATATATATATATATATATATTATATATATATATTATATATATATATATATATATATAGATATAGGTTATGTTATAAAGAAGTCTATGCCTGTCATTATCACTTAAATATTTTATATAATTCGCAAATTCCTTGAACATTTGTTCTTAAGCAGCCACAAGTGTTCATTGTTCAACCATCAGGTAAACTTCAGTCTTGAACATAGCTCACGACTAATATAAACTCTCTCTATGTATATGATTTGAGAAGCGAAGTGCGTTGATATACACCCCGCTTCTCTATGCAGTATACAAACTCTAATATATACAAATTCTCGCTGTATATACTGCCTTGTCTTGAACGTTTCAGGTGTGTTACCAACTTAACTCAATACTTCTCGCTTAGTACGGTGTTACAGAGTTGTTAAGCTTGAAAATAAAACAATTCACACATTTTGTTATGCCCGAAACTTGTTGTGTATTAGTTGCTTTATTTAATATACAATTTCTGTGCAGTACCTTCTAATTAGCCACTGTAATATGATCCTGCGTATGTTTAATAAATTAAAAGTAGTAGTAGTAGTAGTAGTAGTAGTAGTAGTAGTAGTAGTAGTAGTAGTAGTAGTAGTAGTAGTAGTAGTAGTAGTAGTAGTAGTAGTAGTAGTAGTAGTAGTAGTAGTAGTGGTAGTATTTAGAACGGCGTCATGTGAGTTGTTAAAGCTTACCCATAAAATGTATTCGTTTTCTATAAATCTGACAGTCTCTATTATAATTTCACTGGTAACTAATGTAAAATATATATAACTCTGCTTGATTTATTTAACATTTAATAATTAATCATTCGTGCCGGAGGTAGCCAGTGTGTATATATATACATGTTAGGCTTATATGGAGGTCTCTCCCTAAGGTCGAACTATTAACTCTCCCTTGGATGCAACCCCACAACAGTTAACTAACTCCGGGTTACCTATTTATTGTGCGGTGAACAGCTGCATTAGGTGATAGGAAGGAAGGAAGTATCAAGGGAAAGCGCCAAGCCATTTCGACTATATAGCACTGGGAAGGGGTCAAGATAAGGATTTGGGATGGGACGGGGGAAAAGGTATGGTTTCCCAACCACTTGGACGGTCGGGGATTGAACGCCGACCTGCATGAAGCAGATCGGCGTCTCCCTCGTCCAACCATCTCTGTCCCCTCCGGGATTCGAATCCGGAATTCCCAGGTGCTAGTTAGTCAACTGTTGTGGAGTTGCAATCTTGGGAGAGTCAGTAATTCGACCTTGGAGGGAGGGCAGGTCTTATCCCCTACAAAATTAATTATTTTTGGTTGATTTAAGTTGAGTAATTAGGGGTCGATGGAAACTATGGGTTGTAAATCACCAGACACAGGTAACGATGGTGAGTTATGAGAGATAAGCGAGTAATGAAGGGGATATCAGGGGCAGGTACGTAGTATCTGGTTTTAAAAGAGAATATCTACTGTTTAGTGACTAGTTTCGTTATATTTTGTATATAGCAACGATAATCAAGTTTGTTGTCAATGTGGACACAGGAATTTCCCTTTTACGCTGCTCTCAATGTGGGTATTGTTCCACCTCCTGTATCCCCTCGTTCTATAGTTCCATCTCTTGTGTCTCCCTCGTTCTTCTTCCATCTCGTGTGTCTCCCTCGTTCTAGTCTCACTCCCCTCAAAGATCGTGTCTTGTCATTGTCCCGGTACCAAAAGCACCTCTTTTGACTGAACTAAAAATCATTGTTTCATATAACTCCTCTAAAAACATACTTTGGTATAGCTGATGACCTCCCATCTGAGTTAAGGTGAACAGTCACTGTGCAATAGTGGGCTTTTGGGACGCTATTGCGTTCCATGTTAGCTTTTGGCGCGAACTTCAGAAGGAAAACTGATTTTTTTTGTTATGCCACTGATGGTTAATGAAAATTCTGGACTGTTCTGTCATTTTATTAGCCCGTTGGCACCATGACGTCATGGCACGGTTAACTGATGGGCCTTCGTGTGCCTCCATGCGCTGATTGGCTCCCTGCACTCTGTTGCATGCGTTGCTAGGTCATTGCTTTCTGTTAGATGTACTCATTGCCCCCTCTTGTTGTCCAATATATTTTCTGCATGCCTCTTGCTCTCTGTTTTTCTTTACTGATTGGCCGTTGACCTCCGTTGTGTGCTAGTTGACCAACGTCCTCTGTTATTCTGATTGCCCATTGTTCTCTATTAGTTGTTACTGATTGGCCCTTCGCTTGAATTAATTTTTGATGGGCCCCCTGACCTATGTTCGTGTTATTAGCGTGGTTCAATGTAAAGCGCATAAGTCATTTGATCAGTCAAGTTCATCACCATTGTCGGGTCAGTAACTGGATGGGTGACCTCAATAATCTTATTAGGCTTCCTGCAGGTGAGCTGCCTATTGGAGAGTGCTAGAAGGCTGCATGTTGCCTGTAGGTTGCATATTTACTGCTAGGTAACAGGGGGCATCATGGTGAAAGAAACTCTGCCTATTGGCTTCCGCCATGGCCGGGGATCGATCCCCGGTCCTTAGATCTACGCCTCCAGATCGCTATCCACTCAGTCACCAGGTGTCCACACACACACACATACACACACACACAAGTGCTTCGCTGACGACTTTAGTTCGAACCACAACCCTATAAATGCTCCACACACGTACTACAAATACAAAACATTGTCAACAAAGCCTAAACGCCTAACCTAACCAGTGCCTAAATAAGCACAATATGCTAATATATATATTAATTTATATTTGATAAAAGGTCTGTTTTGAATGAACAGAATGTTAAGATATATGAATGCGTGTTTTGGGGGTCGACCGCTGGATGGAATGGACTGGGTCTGAGGACTGGCTGCCGCATAATGCTCCGTTTCTTTTCGATTCTCGAACTTCAGACATCCTGCTTCCTTCGCCTTAGGACATAAAATAGAGAATAACGTCGTCGTTATCTGCAACAAACCCAACAAGTCGCTTCTAAAAGCCTTCCCGGAGGATAATAACATTATATCACAACAAATTCCTATTAAACAAATTCGGAACATTTTCATGGTAATGTCCTGCACAACCCCGTCTTCAGGACCCGGATTCACGACGCAGTTACACAAGCACTTACGAACCTGTCAATCTTTTCTCAATTTTTGGCGACTTTGTTTACAATTATTAAACAGTTAATGAGCTCCGAAGCACCAGGAGGCTGTTTATAACAATAACAACAGTTGATTGGCAGGTTTTCATGCTTGTAAACTGTTTAATCAATGTATCCAAAGCCATCAAAGATTGAGGAAAGATGTACACGTTCGTAAGTGCTTGCGTAACTGTTTCGTGAATCCGGGTCCTGATCTCCAAGTTGCTGTGCTCGAGATTCTACTCTCCAGGTTCGAATCCCAGGTTCGATTTCATTATTGAACGTCAGAATTGAACTCTGGTATAACGTCATTGATGCAAGCCGTCCTGATCAGCAAGGGACAAGTGCTTGTTAATCAGACCCGTCCTCAGACCAAGTCCATTCCCTCCAGCGGTCGACCCCACAGACACATTCATCAATTTTAACATTCTGTTCATTCAAAACAGACCTTTTCTCAAATATAAATAATATTATTATATATTATCATATTGTGCATATTTGGGCACTGGTTAGGTGTTTAGGTATCATACATTAATATCATATATTAAGACAATAGCGTTCATCATCAGTGGTGAGATATATAGTAATAATAATAATAATAATAATAATAATAATAATAATAATAATAATAATAGAGAAACGTTCATACATAAAAAAATGAATTACAAACAGAATGTGAGATTTCTAGATGGAACTAGTATATATTACGTCTAAAGCCTCTAATTCTCACAGTTTTTTGGGGCAAATATTCACTAACTTATATACGTTAGTGAAGCTCTGTGTGTGTAGTAATCATGACAACATTACTAGTAATACTAACAGCAGTAAACCTTACCATAACTACACTATCAGACGTATTAATACCTACGATACTAGTTAACAAAAGTTAGTAGTAACGAGAATAGTATAAATAATAAAGAGGACAGCAGTAGTCAACAGTAGCAGCAATAATACATTTATAGAGCCGTGCCCAAACGGTACGGCATAATCCTAGTGGGGGACTCACAGGGGAGTCGTTATTAAGTCTAGTTAATAGTGGTGACGACGGGTCGAAACATCGGTCATTTTTCTATTTTGAGAGAAGTGTGGGTTGCCTTCTAGCTTACGCCCCACGTTAGTCACACTTACGCCTACGTTAGTCGCACTTACGCCCACGTTAGTCATACTTACGCCTACGTTAATCGCACTTACGCCCCACGTTAGTCACACTTACGCCCCACGTTAGTCACACTTACGCCCCACGTTAGTCACACTTACGCCTACGTTAGTCGCACTTACGCCTACGTTAATCGCACTTACGCCCACGTTAGTCGCACTTACGCCCTACGTTAGTCACACTTACGCCTACGTTAATCGCACTTACGCCCACGTTAGTCGCACTTACGCCTACGTTAGTCGCACTTACGCCCCACGTTAGTCACACTTACGCCCACGTTAGTCGCACTTACGCCCTACGTTAGTCACACTTACGCCTACGTTAATCGCACTTACGCCCACGTTAGTCGCACTTACTGATTGTAATAATAATAATAATATTGCTAATACTAGAAATATTATCAATATTATTGTTCGAACTTAATACATTCTTGAATACGAAGTGAGGTACTGAGAGAGAGAGAGAGAGAGAGAGAGAGAGAGAGAGAGAGAGAGAGAGAGAGAGAGAGAGAGAGAGAGAGACGCAGTGTGCCGTGAGCGGTCGTCAGCTGAGGACGGTGTGGTACTCTCTCTCTCTCTCTCTCTCTCTCTCTCTCTCTCTCTCTCTCTCCTCTCTCTCTCTCTCTCTCTCTCTCAAACACACACACATCAGGTGTAGTGAAGCTCTTGTACTGAAACTTGGAATTATATAAGTGCCCGTTGAGTGACGCCCAGTGATCTATTATATTCAAGAAGTGCACTCAGTCTTTCACTTTGGAGAGTGGTATAACTCGGAGTATGAGTGCACCTCTTAGCTGATACCCACTGTCTGTGTGGCAGCTGTATAGTGTACGCTGCTTATGGTGTACGGTCTCATTTTGGAGACCATCTGGACATGATCAAGTTCGTCTGTTAGTCACTCGTACGGTTTGATTCTTTGAGTGCTACTTGAGTGTTGCTACTTGAGTGACAGTTACCTGTCTGTGTGTGTTGATATGCTTGGCACAGACAGACAGACAGCTGCCTGTCTGTGTATTGGTGCTTCATAAGTGACATAAATGACAGTGTTTTAATGAGAAATCACCACGAGACCTTGAGGGGGGAAATCGAACCCACTCACTTGGTACTCCCAAGTCAGGAATCACTGAATTTGGACACCGACGGCTAGAAAGGCGCAGTCCAAGAACTAAAGCTCGATCCTACAGGAACAAATAGACGAGTACAGAAACAAGGAAAAGTTAACTTTTTCAGTACAGCAATACAGCTATACCACCGAGCCTCGGCGAATTAAAATATACGTCAGGAAAAGCTCCATAAAAACCCACGTAAAATCCGGATCGAGACGCGCGTAAAATCCGGATCGAGACGCGGAGGCAGCTCGGACGGGAGAAGATTTTTATGGTGCAATCTAAGACGAGAGATTGTTGTGATATATCTTACGACGCGGGGCTGGCCATTCCGCCTACTAGGGGGCCAGATCTATATATATATATAAACGAGCAATTTACGTGTCCATTCACGAAATCTATGCATCTTTCTTTAATCATGGCGGTTCAGTCTATATTTATTAAACCGTTTTCGAGCTTGGACACTTCACAGCCTTCGTAGCCCTTTGCAGCTCATGCACTGTTTAATGAAATAAAAGATGCACAGGTTCGCAAATGGACGCGTAAATCCTAGATGAGTTCTGGCCCAGGCCATTAAGTCTTAATTGGTGTCGTAGTGCCCCCCCCCCCCACCATGGCTCTCTAAATTTACCAACAAGAGAGTGAATTTACGGATCTGAAAACCTTTGCTTCACACGGAGTGATTTTCCTTAATGATCAGCTTCAAATATTATCAAATCAAAGTCTTTCCTAAGTCTTCACGCGTACACAGAAGTCTTCACGCGTACACAGAAGTCTTCACGCCTACACAGAAGTCTTCACGCGTACACAGAAGTCTTCACGCGTACACAGAAGTTTTCACGCATACACAGAAGTCTTTACGCACACACAGAAGTCTTCATGCACACACAGAAGTCTTCACGCACACACAGAAGTCTTCACGCACATACAGAAGTCTTCACGCACACACAGAAGTCTTCACGCACACACAGAAGTCTTCACGCACACACAGAAGTCTTCACGCACACACAGAAGTCTTCACGCCCACACATAAGTCTTCACGCACACACATAAGTCTTCACGCACACACAGAAGTCTTCACGCATACACATAAGTCTTCACGCACACACAGACGCATTTCACAATATCTAACACAGACTTCAACTTAGAAGACGGAAGTCTGAACTGGAGCTGAAGCTCGACCCACTAAGCCACTTTAGGTGAGCACATCAAGGTGAATACACACACACACACGCACACACACACACACACGCACACACACACACACACACACACACACACACACACACACACACACACACACACACACACACACACACACACACACACACACACACACACACGCACACACACACACGCACACACACACACACACAGTGGGAGCCGGAGGCCGAGCGGACAGCACGCTGGACACGTAACCATGTGGTCCCGGGTTCGATCCCGGGCGCTGGGGAGAAACGATGGGCAGAGTTTCTTTCACCCTATGCTCCTGTTACCTAGCAGAAAATAGGTACCTGGAAGTTAGTCAGCTGTCACGGGCTGCTTCCTGGTGTGTGTGTGTGTCTGGTGTGAAAAAAAAATAAAAAAAAATAAAAAAATAATAGTAGAAACAGTTGATTGACAGTTGAGAGGCGGGCCGAAAGAGCAGAGCTCAACCCCCGCAAGCACAACTAGGTGAATACAACTAGGTGAATACACACAAATTCATACACACATAATTCATAAAGAATATCATCATAAGGACTGAAAATAATAATAATTTCACTCGTCTGCTTCCCTCCAGCAGGAGAGAGAGAGAGAGAATGGCGAGACGTCTGCTGCTCCTGCTGGCGGGTCTGCTGCTGGGGGCGCCGGCCACTACTGCTTCAGGTAGGTCTGCTCTTGTGTCCACTGTACGGCTGAATTAACTTCAGTCACCCACTCCATACACCTTCTCCCCCACTACACCCCCTCCCCACTACACCCACTCCACACACCCCTTCCCCACTACACCCCCTCCCCACTACACCTACTCCACCCACTACACCTCACAGTCACACCATACGCAACACAACACCCATTAACAACACCCATCAATAACTGGCAAGATTATTACCCTCCCGGACCTCATTTGCCTCGATAAATGCTCTAAAATAACTCAGAATAACTCATTAATTTTGCAAATAAGCTCAGTCGACGGGCGGAAGTACCTGTGGGCCTTATTAAATAGCTGGGCCGACCCCTGCCCATTATAGCGGGATGGTCGCAGTTCGTCAGGTGGGTGTTGTATAGGGTGGGTGTTGCATGGGGGGTGTTGCATGGGGGGTACTGCATGGGGGCGGCGACGTCATCTCCGGGGGACTTGATTATTATTTTGTTTCTGCTTTTAATGGACCAGTTAATTTTAGTATTTTACCCCAACGTCGAGAATTTCAACTTGTTTATTTTCAAGGATGGTATGGTAATGATTCTCGAGGCTAATTGCATGTTCTTCCTGGTAAGACTGTTCCATTCTTATCAGTTGATAATGGTGGTCAACGGAGAGGTGTGGTAGGGTTGATGTACTCACCGCCACAGCTCACCCATCACCGCCACAACTAGTGAAGCTGCCTGTGTCACCTGCCTGTGTCACCTGCCTGTGTCACCTGCCTGCGTCACCTGCCAGTGTCACCTGTCTGTGTCACCCGCCTGTGTCACCCGCCTGTGTCACCTGTCTGTGTCACCTGGCTGTGTCACCTTTCCGTGTCACCTGCCTGTGTCACCTGTCTGTGTCACCCGCCTGTGTTACCTGTCTGTGTCACCTGCCTGTGTCACCTGCCTGTGTCACCTGCCTGTGTCACCCGCCTGTGTCACCTGCCTGTGTCACCCGCCTGTGTCACCTGCCTGTGTCACCTGCCTGTGTCACCTGCCTGTGTCACCTGTCTGTGTCACCTGCCTGTGTCACCCGCCTGTGTCACCCGCCTGTGTCACCTGCCTGCGTCACCCGCCTGTGTCACCTGCCTGTGTCACCTGCCTGTGTCACCCGCCTGTGTCACCTGCCTGTGTCACCTGCCTGCGTCACCCGCCTGTGTCACCTGCCTGTGTCACCTGCCTGTGTCACCTGCCTGCGTCACCTGCCAGTGTCACCCGCCTGTGTCACCTGCCTGTGTCACCTGCACAACGTCACCTGTCATCACCTCTCGGAAGGTAATTAATGCTACGGCCACCATTCATCCCTTAATTCCGCTAACCACTTACTAAACCTGTACATCTTTCCTCAATCATGGCGGCTTTGTTTACATTTATTAGGCAATTGATGAGCTGCTAATCACTACAGAGGTTGTGTGTACCTGAAATAACCCTTAATGATTGTCCTGTTTCGAAGCCAGTACACGTTTTTAACACAGGTGAAGAAACCCGCCGTAATTGAGAAAAGATGCACAGGTTTCTAAACCAAATGATGCTAGTAGTGATATGTGGACAGAATCATTAGGTGTAAGGTACCCGATACCTTAATACCTGCGGCTGACGGCTGACCTTGCACAGGATGCTACCCACAACAAGCGGGTGGGTCGGAGGTCGCTGGTAAGATAGTTATTGCTAGGTAAACATGAGGCTTCAGGCGGCCGCCTAGAGGGGTGTCACCGCTGTAATTCGTACCCTGACTGGTGTCATTTGACACGTGGGAACATGTTGCATGACACAACATGTTGCATGACACAACATGGCATGAGCCAACATGGCATGAGCCAACATGCCTCTGCACTGTACGATAACACGAGAGCAAGAAATGAGAGCTGCCCACAGGACGACTTGTCCTCCCTCCCAGCTGTGAGAAGTGTGTCCACTCTCCCAACACGAACCCTAAGTGCTCTTCTTCTTCTTCCTTCTGCTCTTCTGTTCTTCTCCCTTCACCTACTGCCACCTCTTATGCTTAGCTTTCTCCTCCTT